>JBBPDB010000036.1:13054135-13073815 GCA_037974465.1 Brachypetersius altus | reverse complement strand
TGGTGTGCTGAAGGTAGGATTCGAACCCATGACCTCTTGGTCCAGAGGCAAGTATCCTACCCACTGAGCCCCTCCACCCCGCGTATCGCAGCAGTGTTTAAACTGCATTCCTAAGTCATTACATGCTTTAAGTTGATCAAATCTGTAGTACTATAATAGCACAAGCTGTAGTAGGAGCCATCATGCAGCTGCAGCTTAGTCCATCATGTCCGTTTTTTGGGGGGACGACCATATTTACAATATTTACAATGTCTGGAACCACATAAACAAGGTGTTTGGTCTTTTTTTTAAATAAATTATAATAATTTTATTTATAAGGCGCATTTCAAGGACGCCACTGATCTAACACTGTAATATTTTTGTAGTTACCAGGATTCCTGTTGCCTATAAACTGTCCTACGTTCACATGTTCTGCATCTGGAGACGTTTGCAGATTTCAGAACCCCTTCAGTGGCACTAATTTCAGGACCGTGGCGAATTTGAGCGGCTCTACATCATTTGCATACTTTTCTGATTCTTCACCATGTAACAGTCAAAGTGATAGAAACATGTTTTATTCTGTAAAAAGTTATAAAATGAATATTGTACAAAAATAAAGTCTGTAGAGAGCTTTGGTTCAGTAACACAAAACAAGACGACTTCACAGGACTTGACGACACACTGCAGGATGGGAACGTTAAAATCTACTTTCTCTTCAGAGTCTTACTGGAAATGACTTTTTCTCATACATTGTTGTTTTGTTTTGGTTTTTTTTCGCGTGCTTAGACTCGCCCTAAGGTTCCACAGCCTTAAGAGTGCGCCTCCACAAAACTTCGATCACCACACAACACTTAACAGCTGAGCGAACTGCAAAATCGTACACCAGGACGGAGGAGCACAGAACGCGGCGTGTTGGGTGTGGAGCCAGACAGCTGAGCTGCTGAGCGCTTTCGTATTCCCACTCTCATCCGGAAAAGCTCGTAAATGTTTGCTGTTTAAGATCGAGGAGATGCAGCTTGTCAAATGTGCCATGCTAAAGGGAGCTAACTTCCTAATTGGAGGGGGGGGTGGCCTACATACCCAATGGAACATCTGAATTGTGTGGCTTTTGTACTGTATATGGGGATTATAGAGTAAACCCAGCTCCATGCTTGTTTGTGTGAGCTCTGATTTTGCTCCGTAATCCGTGGAATCATCGAGGCGTTCCCCTGGGGACCAAAATCTGTTCTCTCAACACAGGAGACGTCGGCATTGCCGGCTGTTTTTGGGACTGTGTGCTACTCTTATGAAAGTCCTATGTGTGGTTTGTGTTTACTACCAGGTTTGTCCTTTTTTTTATTATTCTTGCATATCGATGGACAGCCGCCTTCTCTTTTTATCTCCGTTAAGGAGGTTTATATCCATTCGGCTGAGGAAGACAGAAGCAGATCTTTCTTAAATGGTCTTAAACACCAGGGAGCCTTGGCATTCGGAGCAGCTTAAGTTGAATGTTTTGAGGATCGTTTTCTAAATCCCAGATTTGGGTGGGGGGGGGGATAAGGCTTGGTCGACAAGCTACTGAATTGACCTTAGTGACCTCAGGAGTGATCCGAGGCTTCAGGTAGTGAATGGATGCTCTTTAAATCCTGTTTGTGATTTCGGGGTCTCCGTGGGGCGTGGTGAAGCTATGCTGGAAACCTCCCTGGTTGTGACTTTATTATCTCACCAATGTAAAATAACAATAGTGGTGAAGAATATACATAATTTCCCCCAAAACCAAGATACCTGCCTCTCTGTGACTTTCCCCTCGAAAGAATAGTTGGTCCACTTGTCCTTAAGTTGTATCATCTGGTTATTATTTTTTGAAATGAGGTCTGACTGTACCATCTATTTAAGCCAAAAAAGGAGGTGAGAGAGTGGGGTCTAATATCCTATAATGAGTGAGTGATTACTTTACAGCTAAAACCTCGAGGCTAAGATCATCACGTCATCTGCTTTTCCTTTAGAAACACATGCTCCACTTTGGCACCATCCAAGACGGAAAACGAAGCTCCACAAATAAATAAGAAAAAAAAAACAAAACACTCTAATACAACGGATTGTAATAAATAACAATAAGTTAATTAAATTTCAATAAATACACTTTTCATATATATATACTATATATAGATAACTTTTTTGAATATTCGACATTTTTGCGATGAGTCTGTCTCCGGCCGCTGTGGGGTCAGTCCGCATCTTGGGAAGCGCCAACGTAAACTCATGAGGTGCGCTGCGGTCAGTGTAGCGGGACCACCGCTCTCTGCAGCTCCTGGAGAGATCCATAAAATCTGTGCTGCCCAAAAGCTCTCCAAAGCGCCCGTCCCAAATGTTACCATGCACACTGCCTAAATTAGAGTTTGTGTACACTTCAAACGGTACAGCTGTCGGGTTGTGATTTGTGTGTGACTTACTGATGAAGTATGTTATTGTTGCCATTTCGATAGCATTTACATTCGGAGCCGCACTTTATAAGGAAATGCTCGAGTTTTGTTTGGTAACAAAGTGAATACTTAGTCGTTGCTCCTCAGCTAAAGTACATTTTCCCGAAGCTTTCTCTCTTAAAGCTCACTCCTTTCGGGGGCGGACGATTCCCGCCAGATTTGGTGTGCCGCTCAAATTCGTGGGGCTTTGCCTTTCAGGTGTCTAGGAAAATAAGCTATGACACTCTCAAGCCCTGCACTTTCCCTCCGAGAAGCAGCATTAGTCTTTGCACTGGCCCTGAAGTGCGAGACTCCTGCATTTCGTCCAAGTGTCTTTTTTTTCCCCTCCCACTTGCACGACCTCGCTAGTCAGACACAGGCACACTTCTTGGCGGAATGTTTCTTGAGAGTGTGGTACTCCAAGTTGTCGTCCAAGAAAGAGAGGTCATCGTCAAACGCGATTGGCCGACAGCAAATTCTGGAGGGCGAGTCTTTGTCAAGCTTCTTGTTGTGGGTGAGGTTGTTCAGGATCTTGTCGTAATTGGTCTCCGCGTCGTGACAGGGACCAGTGCAGTACCTGAATATCAACTCCTCTTTGGTCCCGTAGCCCAACCCCAGGTCTGTCACGTTGAGGTGGATTTCTTTGAGAAGGCACCCGCGGCCTTGACCTTTGACTAGATCGTCTCGACCCCCCCGTCCTCCGCCCCGTCCTCGACCCCTCTTTCGTTCTCCTCGTACTCTCCCTCCTCGCTCGGTGTTTGCTGCCCCTCTCTGTCGCCCCTTGTCCTTCCTGCCCTTTGAGCCACCGTCCGCCGCAGGGGACCTCCGCAATCTGCTGATGGTGGCTTCGATGAAGTCCATCACGTCATCAAACTGCTCCGGATACAGGCCGTTTATATCATCTTGAACAGACAAAACAACAGAAGTCATCAGAAACAGGCTAGCAAGTTGTCCCTGTTGAGCAGTTGAGCCCTGTCTTGCACAGTTCTGCATTTTCCCTGATCCAAGTAATCAACTGCTTGACAAGCCTTTCCTGAACCAAATTGGGTGTGTTATAAACAACTAATCAGGGCAAGGATATTCCAGAAATTAAGAACTACTGCTAACTGTGCAAGTCCGTCGAACTGTGCCTACATTCACGTGACCTTAACTGAAGAGCGTTGAGACACCAGGTGATGTCCAGTCCCTCACTTGATGATTCATTTTAGTTTCTAGATTCACAGCAAATGCATTTAGATTATGACAGTGAGGTACAGCAGTAGACATCTGTTGAACGGCAAACTCAAAACATACGCTCTAGTCCTGCTCTTGAACGTGGAGGAGAAAGATGAAGCGTCTTTTGATCTACGTGTAATACACAGTGATTTCATTAAAGAAGGAACTCCTTCCAGTCCACTTTCTCACAAGTCAATGCAATTGACTGCATTATGACATCTGGTAAAGCTCTCTCGGGTCCATATATCCTTTCCCTCTTTTTAAGCTAATTGTATAATAATGCATCCGCACAACAATGAAATCGGATAAAGCGACAATCTGACAATTCCATTAAAGCATGCCGTGAACCAGGTAAGTCTGGCTAAGCTAAGGTAAGTCTGGCTAAGCTAAGGTAAGTGCTTATCGGAGCGTGCTATTCAGGGGGCGTGATGAGAATTCTGTCATTCTTGGAATGATGGCTTTATCCTCAACGCCTTCCCTTTGTGTCGTGTGTAGACTGGCTGCGCTGTCAGCAGGAGGAGCTTGCTGGAATCTGCAGCCAGCTGATTACGTGATATCGATTATGTTGCCTTTGTCAAAACTGTCCGTAGAAAGTGATGTACAGATTTGCAAAGCTACAATCCATAGGACAGTGAATACCAGGCACTCGCTTGAAGTTTACAAAAGAAGCCAAAGTCTTCACAGCTGGAGTTCTGAAGATATACAGAAATACCGAGGCACTATATCATGGACGGATATGCAGCAAACCGCTGAGTGATTCAATATGTGTTTGTTTTGTGCAGCTAACCCGCTTTTTTTTTTTTTTTTGCTTTCTACAGTCGCGCTAGGCATTGCACTCTCCCGAGCTTTGCACTGTTCAGCTGCAAGTCATTCGCTACGTCTTTCAAAGACGAAAGAACTGACCATTTTAATGGACATTTGATCACACAGATGCCGTCGTGTGCCATTAAAACACCGTCCAACGGAGACAGCGCTTAAGATAAGAGAGCCACCATTTAGCTGGATGCGGCTCGCTTAACATTCCATGCCTTATCTAGGAAATTTGCAGGTTTACTACCGTGTTAAGACAAGACCGTGTCGTCTTCTGTTAAACAAAGGGAGAACCTCCCACACTGCTGTTGAAATGGACGTAAACACAGTAAAGGTATGGCTCTCTGTTCCCTAAAACATTCGAAACCCCTCCAGCGTAACTTTGGATATGGACTATTGTAGTCTCCCTTTGTGAGTTGGGGAAGAAAAAAAAAACACGTTCTGGTCGACTGGAAGGAGCATAAGCGAAGCTAAACAAATCTAGAGATGGACAGCCAATCCAACCCCTGTGTTTAGGGCACTGTCACCTTAGTAGCCGTCTCTCCAGCCCTTTACTTTCCAACTCCCCTTCATGCGGTATTCCCGAGAAGATCGAGATCACTGTGTACGAAGCCATGGTTTTCGTAAAATAGATACAAATATAATTACATGTCTCAACTAAGTGGGATCTTTTCAAAGTGGTTTGTGCCAAATTGTTGTCACCCCTCATGGTTTAGGAGATCAGGTTTCAGCGTGGCCACATTGGGAACCTCTTTGTTGGCTGCCGGGTCACTGCGGTCCATTTTTGTTTGGCCTTCCGTGGGACAGGAAGGTTTTATCCCACATCGTTCACGTCGTCGCCTTAAATCAAAAACGATGTTTGACGAAGAAATAGGTCTGCTCAACGTTGGACAGAGGCACACTGATAGGTGTGGGCAGGTGGATTTTTTTAAATGATACACCTGAGTGACTAGAAAGCTCCTCACAGTAACTCATTACCATGGAGTCCCCGAACCAGTGGCCTGTATATATATTGATTAGTTCCTTGCTTGGACACACCTGATCTGTCTGGTTTATCTAATTACCTGAGATGTAGTGTTTGTACTGGAGCTAAGGGAACAACAAAACTGCCCCCCCCCTTTTTTTTTTTAAACATTGACTTACATTGTTCTTCCACGGAGGCTTGTTTCAGACTGGCGGCAACAGGGCGGGAGTCTATGATGGGGTCCACGGCAAGGGGCTCAACGTGACGCTGTGGCAGTGAAGCTCTCTTCGACGGCTGCAGCTTGTGGAACAGAGGGCGAGCGGACACAGAGCTCAGGAGCAACAAACACGTGGCTAGAACATCCCATAACTTCATTTTAGACTCCGTTCCTATGGAAGGAGCTGCAAAGCAAGGAGAGCCAAGCTTAAGGTTACTCTGTATCACCTGCACAAAACATACATGACTGAGTTACGCACAGCTAACGGCAGACGGCTCTTCTTCTCAGGGTAGAGAAATGAGAAGGAAGACACTGTCTGGGGGTGGAATAGTTATGAAACAGTTCGTCTGGTTGGACAGAAGTCTCATTTTTTTATATTTTGATGGTACAGAGGAGCTATTGTCTCTGCTTCTAATAGTACCACTGGTATTTTAATGGCATTATTGGTTAACCAACAAAACATTTGTGATAATCAATAGTAAAAAAAACCCAAAAAAGTACACATTGCACCTATTCCTCGAAGCGGAGAACTCGAGTACTAATGGAAACGTAAAAATATTATATAAATATCAAATGTGTTGGCTTCAAAACGGCTGAATTAAAAATAGACTACAGTTCTGCGGTTGAGAATAGCAAGACTGCCTGTGTAAATTTGCTTAATGCCGAACAGATTTTGTCGTCAATACAGCTGAAGCAGAGAATGCGTGCTCCGTGCCAGAGCCCCTGCCTCAGCCCACAACCTCTGCCTTCAGTAGCATGTATTTCCTGCAAAAGTTAGTATAATAATGTCATTATTAATATATATATATATATATGTGTGTGTATACAACACTGAGCCAAACTCAAAGGCACCCAGGAAAATTGTTTACAACTATTTCCCTTCAGTTCATTTCTGCCAATATTAAACACTCTGTAAGATAAAGGGAAATGAATAAATATAATAAAAGGTACGAAAATGTTTTCAAACGTCTAAGTTAATAGGTTCAGCTCATGACTCCTCTCTGCTCTCCACCCATAGCACAGACGCGTTAAATTCCATCAGCAGCACCTGGTCTAATACAGCGAAGACCAAACTAAAACAAAGGTGTTGGATAAACTGTAAACACTGGCGAGAGCTAAGGCACGCACACATGCACATCAGATTACACTGCAGTATTTATGTGTGATACATAATTATGATGATGATTAGTGTCAGGGGTATCAAAGGGGGAAAAATATACATTGTAGCAAATTGTAATGTTTTTGTTTCCTTTTGTTTTGTTTCCTTAATAGAACATAGAGCATATAATAGAGCATAAATATATTTCTAGAAGGTGTAAAGGTTTAAAGACCTTTTAAAAAAAAAAGCGCTGTTTGCAACAAAACCCTTAATATAGAGTTTATATATTTAAGAGTTCCTGTATTCAACAGAATGACTGCATCACACACACACACACACACACACACACACACACACACCAGTCACTGCTGTCTGATGCTGACAATAAAGATCCACACAACACAGTACACATACATGCAGAACACACTGGTGATATATACAGTCTCTCTGGAGTCCTGCTCTCTGGAACTGAACCGAGTCTGTCAGCTTGTTTTGAGGGACCTGAAGCTGAGAGGCTTTCGAGAAAAGTTCTCCAGGAAAAACGGAACTTTTTACACCCAAAACCACAATGTCTGTACACAGACCACACACACACACACACACACACAACTGTGAGGTCTGGGCAGCACATCACCGGCACCGGCGCGCTGCTTGATCCTTACTCAGTCCCAGCCTGACTCACCTCAGCTCGGACCCATGCAGACCTGCAGTCCGGACACACACGCGCTGCCGAGCGCCTCGAGTCACGCTGAAGGATCCACGCTGCGCTATTAGAGTGGCGTCCGGGAGAGGGAGCCTTCACATAATCCGCATCCATTCAGAGTGATCGTCCACCGTGTGTATGTGTGTGTTTACACGGGACCCCCACCCCCCGCCCCCTCCTTCGTCCCGTGCACGACGCTCAGCGCGCGCCTGGCTGCCGTGCGTGCGCTCTTACGCGCAGATGCACGCTGGACACCGGGAATAAGGGCTGCATGGCCCCACTGGATTAAAAAAAAAAGCTTCCTTTTTTTGTAGATCACCCACGCAGGAAACCCTCAGCGATGGCTTCAGTCCAACTCCATCATTCTGGATCACCCTGAAGAACCGCCATGCATCCTGCGGTCAGGTTGAAGAATCTCCAGCTCACCGTGCGCGTGCTCTCACTCCCACTCAGTTTTATGGGGCCGCTGCTATCCATACAGACGCGCATGTGCTCGTCTTTATGGCTTTTATGGGGACTGGAGAGCACTGACGTCTCTAAAGTCCGCCTCCTACCCCACACACACACACACACACACACACACACACATACACACACACATACACACACACCACCTCCCTGGACCAAACAGACTGCAAATATTCCTCCAGCTCCTCTCTATCAATCGACTGCACGGCTGTAAATGTGACGATTTCCTGCACTGAATGTCCAGGAATGAAGAACAGGACAGAGATTTGTCTTGAACACTTGGACATGGGTCCACCCCACAGTACAAGACCAGTGTGCTGGGCTCAGGAATGCTGAACTTCTCACTGACCTGAAAGAGCTCACAGTGGGTTCGAAGTGTCCAGAAGAGTCGTCCAAGCTTTCTCCAGAGGTTCCTTGTGTCATGGGCAGCTTTACTCACTGTGCTGTCAAAGCAAAACTTCATATCATTCAGAAGGAAAACGCTCTTAGCTTCAGATGGACAGTATTTTCTCATTATTTACTTCATAAAGCTTGGCTTTTGTCCTGTGCGATGGTATTTCTGCGTGAATATGTACTAAAACGTCAGATTACACGCAAGTCTGAAAGGTAGATGGAGGGAAACCAATGTAAAATAATACAAAAATATTAACATTGGTCATTTGTTTATTAAGGAAATTAAATATCTGTGAGGAGAAAGTGCTGCCACTGAACGTTTCCAGGAACTGCTGGTCGATCCTGCACTGTTTGCCCATTCCTCCACAAAGAGCACCTTCAGCTCAGAGATGCTTGCAGGTTTCCTCACACGAGCTGCTCATTTCTGTTAGGTTAAGGTAAGGACTTCCGTTCCAGAACATTAACTTTATTCTTCTTTTGCCATTCTTTAGAGGATTGGGTCTTGTCTTGCTGCATGACCCACTTTTTCTCTCTCGGAGACGGAAGACCTGACGTGGAATTGATTTGCTTTGCAGCAAAACGGGCTTAAAAAACCATACCACCGTATTTCACAGATGGGAGTGGGTTCTCAAGTCAAAGTCAAAGTCAACTCTGCCATACGTACCAGACATGCAGGGAACTGAAATTACGTTACTCTCCCAAACCTCAGGTGCAAACATGTAACATTAAATACAAAAAGGTGCAATTAAAAAAAAATTGTATACAAACAGATACAATTGTTCATGTGATCTATAAAAATGTGGTGCAAAAAGAGCAAGATTGTGGTACAGTGACTAAGTTATAACAGATGCTGGAATGACTCTTAATAACTCTTAGTTAAACCCAAAAGTTCTTTTTTGGTCTCCTCCGTCCACAAAACGTTTTTTTCTAGCAAACTGTAGAGGAGCAGCAATGCCCTTTTTGGAGAACAGTCCCTTTCCCCTTGCAAACCTGCCATGAACACAGGTCTCCTTATGGTGGACCCAGGAACATTAGGGTTGTTTGGATTCTGTGGTTACTCTGGGTTCCTTTGTGACCTTGCAGGCTGTTACACACCTTGCTTTCCGTTGGTCACTCACTCCCCAGGAGGCTATTTTATGGAATTTCTTTATGGAATTAGACAATTAAATTTGCACACAGTCTGTCTGAATGTGATTGGTAGACTAGAAACGTTTTAGAGATGTTTCGTTACCCTCTCAAACCTGATGAGCAGCAGCTCTTTTTCTTTGGGGATCTCCTTTATTCAGGCCGTGAGACGCTTCCACGAATGCCGTGTAGGTCAGACTTCGATAGATTGCTGTTCTTTGAATAAAACAGTGCTTCCATTCGCAGCTGATCGTCATCCCACTGACTTAAAGACACCGCACTCCCGTTACACCTCGACATTAACTGCTAATCCTAGAGGTTCACGAGGTACTTATGCCACTCATAGATCTGCAACATCTGAATCATTTCCCTCAGTATCTACTTTTAGAACATCTAATGACGTTTTAGGTGATATTTATAGTCATATTTTATAGAAAATTATAGAAAATATTGAAAATGCGTTGGCCTGGATTGTACTGCAGCTGCTGTTGATGAATGCATGCAACAAGCCGACATGAATAACACATGTCCCCCTATGATATTCGGCACTGAACTGCAAGGTGTATGGTGTCACAAATAGCTGTTGGGGATTATATGGATGACGAGGCTCAGAAAGGCAACCCCGCTACTCCTGTTTCTTCTGTTGTGCACCTGAGGAGCCTTCGCCATTTTGTTAGGTAACATACACCCGGGGCGCCTTTTGATCTCGCGCTGTCGTTTCTGTACTAAGAGGCTGTTTTGGTCTGCACTGCTTGGCTGTATGGGCTATGTGGATCTGACGAGACAATATGTACATTAAGACAGAACAAAAACATTCCTAGAGCTAAGCGCTCTCCATTGTTGTTGCTGGATGGGACGGTTTATTACATTAGACTAAGCGACGGACTTAAATCCCCCTCCTGACATTCAAAATCCTTGATGACAAGGCCTGGCTTGTTTTGCTCTGGATAGATATTAAAGTGCATGTTTCTGAGCTATCTGGGCTGCATACTAATGCAAGTGTGCGTTTAACCTTTCAGGCGGGGGAGGGCCTGCACCCTGGAGCGGGTATCTTCTCGGTAAGGGCTTACAGCAGGCATGTCAATCACTCCTGATATTTGCTTTATCGCTAAAGTCATAATAGTGTGTACCCAAGCTCACTTCCATGCGTACCTTTAAGGAAAGCACTGATTTATGTATTTAAATGTAATTTGCCTTACAGGAGAGCTGTAATGACTTCTGACTGATTGGTATTTGTTCGGTTAATATGATGTGTGTGGTGTACCACGAGTGTTCTTCCTGTCATGGTATGAAGTTTCAATGCGGATCAGACTTTCAAAGATGAAATATTTCAGTAATACGGCGTTTGGGATTTAAATGAATACAACCAACCAGTAATGGACTCCACTCATCCAGACTCACTTGGCCTTGATGGACCATGATGGTACTTCGGTTGACATTTCGAGCTTCCCATTCCATGCTGAAGTCCAATCTGTTGCTCATCCATTGAAATATGCGAGTGTGGTTATATTTATGCAGTGCGGTCATAACTGGCTGACGGCCCGATGCCTCTGCTTTAGGTTTCCAGCTGTTTTGAAAGTGCAGATACGGAATCATACATGTGCTTTTCATGTATCTATAATATATTGAAAATATATGCGGCATAAAATTCTTTTAAAGGTCTTTTCGGGATGTTGGTCTATTGATAAATAGCTGACAGCTGAAAATAACTGCGTTGTTCGGTGCTCACCGTATTACTGTGGTTGCTAATAGAACTGGTTTCGTCTTGATTTATGAAATAGTGAAGGAGAAAAAAGAAAACAAGTGACAAAATGGAAATCTTTATTGAGTCCGGAGGGAACTTTGGGCATTCAGAATGGTTTAATTGTAGCATTTAAGTGCCACGGGTGTATAGAGGGTGACCAAAGATCAGAGTGCCACGCAACATGGGTACCATTCATACGGAGGGGCATTTCCTTTGCGTGCCATTGGCCTCTTGCCTAGTAATGAGGTAAACATTTAGCCTCTGAGAAGGCCTGTCTGTTTTGACCGAAGTACCCTTTATTACAGCCATAAACTAGTAAGTATTAGTGCGCATCTGAAGTGAATCAGCTTAGGTTAGACACGTAGTCCCACAGTTCACCCAAATAGACTCCTCGAATGGGGTTATTAAAGGTCAGCTCATTTTGAGTCATCCTGTATTCGGAACCAAACCCGAAAGCAGGCTGTTTCTGCGGGACTGGGTGCGGTAGTCACGCGTTTGATAAGTGAGGCGCTACAGGAGGGGAGCATTTCACAGGATTTTCCTGACAAGGATTTGGAATTCACACATAATACGTAACATTACAGTTTGACAATCACTGGGGAAAATCTCTGAGCTCTTCTCATAACAGCAGGGAGCTGAGACCTCTGGACTGGATCTTTGTATCCAATCTAATCAGGCCGTGATACTGTGCTGAGACGAATGACCTGCACCAGGTGATTGCAGGTCGATCAAACATATAAACAACCTCAGCACTTCGGCTTCAGCTTGTAACAGAGCAAGGTGCTCTTCCTTCCAAATCCGTCTGCCAATGCCTGTTTGCCAACTGGCCTTTTTAGTTTAATTAATATTAAAATCCATCCAGGGAACAGGATTTGGGACAACAATACATAAACAGTAGCCCGTGCAGATGTTTCATATTAAGCAGATTTGGGTTTCCGGACTTCTGATTCAGTCCAGTCCCGAAAGCCTCGTTGTTTGGCGAAAACGCCTCAGTGGTTCTGCCACCGTTATCGGGGCTTGGCGGGAATGGCTGTGGTGTCACAGAATCACAGCCCGGTTATTATTAGAAGTGACGAAGGCAGGCAGAGTTGGTTAAGCGAAGAGGGGGGGACAGTGCAGTGAGTAACCCTGGGGAGAAAAGAGCGAGTGAGATTTCTACTCTGCAATGCTCCTTGGGTGTGGCAGCTAGACATGATAAATGCTGATAAGGGATGATTAATGTTTCGGGGCACAGATACTTCTGGACTTTCATCACGGGGATGAGGGAACTCTTGGCCTCGGTCGTGCATGCAGACTCAGTTAGAGCGGTTGGTAAACATCACGCCTGGATATTATTGTATCTGCTTGGTCCGTATCTTCTTCCAAAATGAATATTCCAGTGCCAAATAGGTCTGCTGTCCCAAACTGCAGTTGATCTTGTTTTGCTCGTTGTAGGTAACTTGGTTTGCACAAGGCTGGGAGTTCTTTTACTAAGCTGTTGATTTGGTCAGTCTCCAGGAGGGTAAATGCTTATCGGAGTTGTGGTGTCCCGCATACTGTAGGACCAAACTAGGAATCCTACAAAAAATGGAATTTGGCAGCGTTAATCCCTTGCGTTTCATTGCTGCTGGTGGGCATGCAAGGCGCGGGCACGCCACAGACAGACCCCGGTGCCATCTCTGTAAGCCCCAAGCAGCCTGTCCTCTGCCCAGGCCACTCTTTGTGGTCATGCTTGGAGGCCAATCGTCCTGGGGGTGGATGCCACTTTCGGAATGCCTTTGTGTTGATATCGTACCTATGAGTGGCCTCTGGCCTGACTACCACCAGCTGTTTGTCCCACCCTGTCCCACCAGGGGTGTATAGGAGACCTCTGTAAAGATGTATAGCGGAGTTCTTTATGATCTGCACTGCTTTGCACTCTATAAACCATCTCTTAATCAGCCCTGAGTATACAGAGCATATTAGTAAAACTTAATTTCAACAAATACAGTGTAAAACTGGTCTTTGCTCTCCCACAAACTCGCCATTCGCTGCTCTTTCGCTCAGCACGCCGCCGCTCGACTGCCCATCCCTCTGTCTCCATTCGTGGACGAAGACAATCCTGAAAGTTCTCCTGGGTTAAAAGAAATTTGGCCATTTTTGTTCTTTATGGGCGTTTGTGCGTGAGGCCATTTTTTAAAACCCCAGTAGCGGCTATTATTACATGCTTTTAAATTAAAATAACTTCATTCTACGTGACATAGGAACACCAAACAAAGCTCAGCACGATGCTCGCATTCTAAGGGCAGCTAAAGTAATCGACTCGATGTCGGCGGCGGTGCTCTCGAATGTTACTCATTTCTTTATCCACTCTGCTCCGGGCTATTTTGACGCTGGGTGTAGCTTGCAGACTTGCTATAAATGTGGTGTTGCATGGACTCTGTCTTGACATTCACCATGTGAACTTGCTCTACCACGTAACAAGGTCATGCTAATTGGAGGAGGAAGTGCCAGGGATGGTTTCGAGAAGAGAGGGTGCACTCGCAGGCCTAGCGAGTGATCCGAGCTCGGGACCGGATTCTGTTTCTGGCCTCCATTCCTCCAAGTCCTGATCTAATCCAGCCACAATCATGTGTTCAGTGGCAAAGGGGGTGGGGGGGGGGTGGGGGGTGGAGAGGTGTCCATCCGGCCGCGGTGCGCGGGGAGTTGGCAGCGCCATGCTGCCTCTGCATCCCAGCGGATCAAAGAAAGCAGGCAGCTAAGCCACTCTCTGGATACGTGTCACTCTATATCCAGAGGATATTATGTCTCTCTCGCAAGCCGTGGCAGCTGGCCTGCTGGACCTGAATGCTCATGTATGGCCATAAGGTAGACTTGAGAGCTGAGAAACAGAGCAGGCGAGTTAGCAAGGTTTCAAGGGCACAGCCATGGATTTATCTTCCTGAAGCTCCCTGAACCATTCGTGACGTGTTTTCGAGGTGTGTTCACTAACAGTGATTGATCCCTGTGAGGCGAAATGATACGAAACAGCATGTTGCAGAAGACTTTACCTGCTGTATCTGCTCTGTGGTGTCTTCGGCGATCCTCCCCCACGGCCCTATTATGACACCAAATGTAATACTTATGTAATAATGGATTGGGGTATCAGTGACTGCAAGTTCAGGTAAAGTAACCGAATCCACTTCAACACTGTCTCCCACCACATCAGTCGCTTACAGGTAACAACAAAGGCCAGTTCAAACGCACCATTCAGCGAAACTGGCACGAAGGTTATGGAGCTCAGCTCAACACAGAGGCATTAAATGAGGCTCATAAAGAACCACTAATTTTCTTATTGCCACAGCTGGTTCTCCTTTTCTCACATGTATTTTGGCACCAATTAAATACTTAAATGTTGTTCTTCACTTTCAAACCCAATAAACTCTCATTACTGGAAAATTAAAATTACATAATGTGAAAATAGCTCTGTAATTAGGTCGGATGTGTATTGTACTGAGTTTTCCACGATCATGAAAAAAACACTTGCAGAGGTCATTAACTAAAGTTAGTAATTGTTTGCGTTTCCATTTTGCCGAATGTGGGTTGAATTTTTCACCCAAATTTGGATCGTTCCGTTTGTTGTCCTCGTCATTTACTGGTGGCGAGGCCTTCCTTGAAACGCCTGAAATCCAAATTAAGTCAAAACAAGCACCTAGTGTTGCTCACAATGCTAATGACCTATAGAGAAATGAAAGGACCCGTGCTAATCGGTGGCCTTGAGGCTCCCTGCTGAGGATACATGATCATGTTAATTAGATTGCAAGGTCAGGATAAGTAGCAACTCTTTCAATGGGCCCGACTCCAGCAGGATCAGCGAGAGTATGGCAATAGAGTTGGTGTGAATCATGCAGAATGTTTCAGAGGACACGGCCTAATTAAAGACAAATCACGCCTGGCTAGCTGCCATGTCATGCTTGATAGCTGTGTGCCATGTTTGGCACCATTGCAAAATTTCTCCATTGGAAAAAAAGGAAAAAATAAAAAAACCCATATTTTTTCATGTACCATTCACAAATGCAGAAGTTTCTACTAATTTGCCTCATGCTGTTTGGTGCAGGCATGTACTGCAGATTCATATGCAGTGGCCTCATATTGTAGTAATACTGGTTGGCAAATCTAACTGTTGCTTTACAAGCTGAGATTATGCCATAAATTTTACAGCCAGCCGGAGCCCAAAATGAGATATGAATAGATCCCGATGACGCCTCTGTTTAACAGTTATTCAGACATTCTTTCTTTGAGCAGGAAACCTTCAGTATCTTCTTAGATCTTCTGTGTGCCAGAGATGCAAGACAGCTGCGTTCCTGAATGTGTTATCCACTGGACCCCCTACAGTTTGTTGAGAATTTGGGACAATTCTGCAGGAAATGCAGTTCTGGTGGTTCCTCCGTGTTCCTGCTTCACCAGATCTTTCTTGCTGTTGAGTGTTTCAGGTAATCATTTCACCAAAGCAGGAAGGAACACCTCACCGGCCATAATCCCGACGGAACGTTTCGCCACGCAGGATCCGTTCTGCTGGAAGTGAGTCAAATCTGAGCTGCAGATCAATAAACGTCCTCCTCCTGCACTTCTTAGCTGTGATTGCACAAATAGTTAATTGTTGATTTGTTCTCTGGGCAAGAAAGACAGAAGCTGATGCTGATTTAGTGCATCATAGGTGACCGGCTAGATAAGTACACTGTTATTTTTCCTTTTCAGAGCACTTTGCTTTCAGAGTCTTCTTTCCCCACGACCCTCACAATCTGTCACCAACCTTACGAGAGAAGCAGAACTGGTCCTCCAGTCAATTTCTTCAAATCGTTTGATGGTCTTTGACACGACTGTTACAGGCAATCAGGAAGACAATCACCCGAGTGAGTCCTTGACATTCATCATGTGCCAATCTCTCTGCTATCAGGGTATAAAGCTCTCTGAGGAGAGGTGTGTCTTAACCCACATTTGCTGGGGATGTTTGCAGTATAGAGATTGTATAGGATGATCCTTTGCTAAGCCACAATTCACAAATCTCTCAAAAGAATGCGTGTAGTCCGATGGTCCAGCTCTCTAGATCATTTAGATAGAAGTGTAGCACTGTCCTACTGTTGGTTGTCTGTTATGTCCTCTCTCAGGCTCACTGAAAATGAATGAGTGCTCATTTTCAAGATAAACGAGGGCTGTTTGGAGCCAAAATACCCCGCTGCCAAAAGCAGAACACTCTTTAGGATTACATACCTGTTTAGTGGTGTAATGTGTGGTGTGCTGTACATGATAGAACTCTGGATTCTGTGACAAGAAAGGTGAATAAGTAACATTGCAAGACGCAAAAAAGCGCCACAAATATTTTAAGCGCGCCGTTTAAAAATTGACAGGCAATTCCAGTTTCAAACTATTGCAGAGCTTCAGTTAGTGATCTACAGCGATCTAAATGAACCGCGCTGGGTTGGGTTGCTGGGTTGGCTTTGCGATTGTAAATTTTGCCAAAAGGTCCAACAAAGTTTGTGCAAATGTCTCGATGTGGAAACAAATCCGACCTATTTACATTTCATCAGTATAAGTAAATAATGCAGATTAGTGTCATGTGCTTTTTAAACCCACTGCAATTCCTAGAAACCCAAACAAAATCCCCCCAATTTGGCAGTAAACTCCCAATCTAGTAACATGGTAATATGCGCTACAGTAAGGAAACGATTCGTTCCTCTTAAAATCTTGTGATAATGTTTAAAATTCCATTTGCACAATGTACATATAAATGCCCAGATTTTAAATTTAGATTTTAATTTTATTCTTAATTTTTACGTAGAATTTACTTATTGTTTTTTTAACTTTGCACAGTCAGTAAGGAGCGGTTCAGAATATATTTCACTGTGTGTTGTACTTGTATGACTGCATGTGACGAATAAAGTATCTTGAATCTTGAATCATCACCTACATCTTCTCCTATTTATCTACACCCTGTCCCCATTACCTACACCCTGTCCTCATTACCTGCATCCTGTCTTCATCACCTATATCTTCTCCTCATCAACTACATCCTGTTTTCATCACCTACATCCTGTGCTCATCACCTACATCCTGTTTCACTCTCTCTATTATTCTCTCGCAAAGCTCCACCATCACGCTCCATTTCAAGCCCCTTTTCTCTCTTTTGCCACTGTGACAAGTACATGGGGGTGGCTGTGAAAAACTGTGGGTTTTAAATTGGAGAAATTAGGACCTTTACTCAAAGGATTTTTAAAAAAGCAAACAGACAACACAAGCCTCAGGAGCTTCAGGAGCCGAGAAGCCTCACGTGGACAGTCTTTGTCCGACACTCGTTCTTAAAGCAGTCATTCGCGTTCCACAGGACGTACGAGAAATTAAAGCACGCCTTGTTTTCACCTGGAGGCAGAATTCTGTTATTGACAGTGAACATGATGCTTTAAACTCCACGTTTTTTCCCTGCTGTTGTTAGATTTATTGTTCCACGGGAACAGAATGGCGCCCCAGGGACAACGCAGTGATGCGTTTCTCTCATTCCGTACACTTAGGCCTTTAAACAAGATCCTCCTACATCTCCGCTCTCGGGCGAGATTGCTCCAGATGGACCTAGCTAAGGTTGCAAATTAGCTTTGAACGCGTGTTTTATGAAACATGAGATGATGACGATGATGATCTGCGCATGGATCCGTCTCGTAGGGCCTTGTCTCTGTAAAGCGCCGTCCTCCTCGTCCAGCTCCATCCCGCTGAAAGTGCCACTGTGCTTCAGATGTGGAGCAGCTGAGAGGAGCCTGCACTTGTGTTTACCACCTTTTCTGCAGAGAAAAATTCATTTTTATGAAGTAACATGAGTGAGAAAGCAGAAGAGACTCCATAGAAGATGTTTTCTTACCTAAAGGTCCAAATCAAGGTCTATGTTTTTGTTAAATTTTTTACATTCGTGGTTTCATGTTGCAACTTCGCAAGACACGCCTACATCCTGTCCTCATACCCTTCATCCCACCATCACCATATACGCACTGTCATCTTCAAGCATGTCCTCCATCATCATCTACATCCTATCGTCATTGATTTCCCGTCATTACCACTATGTCCTGTCAAATTCAGCTGTGTCCAATCACCACCACCTACATCCTGTCATCTTCAGCCATCACCTGTTTTCACCTGTGTCCTGTTTTACATAATCTACATCCTGTCCTCATCACCTACACCCTGTCATCATCAACTACATCCTGTCCTCATTACCTACATCTTCTCCTCATCACCTACACCCTGTCATCATCAACTACATCCTGTCCTTATCACCTACACCCTGTCATCATCAACTACATCCTGTCCTTATCACCTACATCCTGTTCTCATCATCTACATCCTGTCCTTATCACCTACATCCTGTTCTCATCATCTACATCCTGTCCTCATCACCTACACCCTGTCCTCATCAACTACATCCTGTCCTCATCACCTACATCTTCTCCTCATCACCTACATCCTGTCCTTATCACCTACATCCTGTCCTTATCACCTACATCCTGTCCTCATCACCTACATCCTGTCCTCATCACCTACATCCTGTATTCATCACCTGTACCTCCTCATCATCACCGACATCATGTCAACAGTAAGCCTGTTTATAGAGTTGCTATTATTAAACAGGTTAAAAGTTTAATCATTTTTGTTTTTCCAAATTGATATTTTGTTTTTGCTCACATTACAGTTAAACACTCTCCTTAAAGACTCTCCTTCATATCCTCCTATCCCTTGGTGCCACCTCAGATTATTTTTACTTTTCTTCCAGTTCTTCTTCTTCTTCTTCTTCTTCTTCTGTTTAATGGGTGATGCTAACTTGATGCAACACTGCAACGGAATTGATCCTCTGTTCATTCTGATCCAGACGGAGACCACCCCTCCTGCATTTTTGCTCTGGATTGTGATCTGAGGCACCTTTCACATCTTCTGTTTTGTTCCAGAACCAAAAAGTCAGAATTTCTGAACCAAATGAGATACAAAGCGCCCTCAGTTTAAGCTTCACAGAGCAAATCAAATGCCCCTGTTTTACAAGGGCCGTCGGCTGCTTTCCCACAGGAAAGCAAGATTTATGTATAAAGCACATTTACACAAATGATGCTGATTCAAAGTGCTGTAGAGCGATAAACAATATTAGATGAGATCATCAGAGGACAGACATAGAGGTACACAATACGTGGCAGATCACATCTCCAAAAGCTAGTAGTCTTGTTTGAAGATCTGCCAAAGAAGAGGCTCTTCTGATCTCTGCAGGTTCCAAACTCATCCAGCCCTGGAGCAGGTTAGGAATGCAGGATAAGTTGCCATGGTGACATCCTGTGAGAAGAGATTCACAATTGTGAGACAGAAAATCCCAGAACTAAGCTTAAAGTGATCTGGATAAGTAAAGTCATTAGTTACAGGGACAGTCTTAGAGTCATTAGTTACAAAGACAGTCTTACAGTCATTAGTTACAGAGACAGACTTACAGTCATTAGTTACAGAGACAGACTTACAGTCATTAGTTACAGAGACAGTCTTACAGTCATTAGTTACAGAGACAG
>JBBPDB010000036.1:12996558-13010697 GCA_037974465.1 Brachypetersius altus | reverse complement strand
TGTGTGTGTGTGTGTGTGTGTGTGTGTGTGTGTGTGTGTGTGTGTGTGTGTGTGTGTGTGTGTGTGTGTGTCTGTACTGATTGTAGACTCTTTGTTTGTCAGAACTCCCAGGAAGCCCATCATGGATGCTGATCTGATGGTGAACCACGGTGTGCACCTGAGCGATGCCAGTAAAAAGCGCCTGATTGAGGATACGGAGGACTGGCGTCCACGCACTGGCACCTCACAGTCCCGCTCCTTCCGCATCCTGGCACAAATCACAGGCACAGAGAATGGTTAGTGTCAGTGTGGTCTCTTAAGCAGAGGAGTGGAGAATCGCTTCAGTTCATCTTTTTTTAGTTTGTGTTTATGTTATCCAACAAAAATCAAACACTGCAGGCCATATCAGCTGATTAATTCACTAATGCCCTTTTTAAAACACTGCAAGACATTTCGCAATTGCCATATTAGCGTGTTCACACAGCCCTTAACCCATAAGTACTAGAACAGCCAGAGCTTTTCCCTGCTAAGACGTTTAGACGCTGAAACATTATCGTCATTTCCTGTGATCTGTGTCCCTTGAGATTTTAGCAAGAATGTTTTTCTTTGCCACTTTTCTTCCCCACCTTTCCAGCTCTGTGTTTGATGCTGAAAGTGAGTCTTTTCTCTGTGGTGGTGCTCATGTTCGCCTTCTCTCTTTCTTCTCTCCTCCAGAGCAAGCCCATGAGAGCAGCCCCGGAAAGAAGTAAGCATGTGGCGGTTTGTTGTTGTTGTTCAATTCAGTCTGGTGCTGTTTTCTCATGCTGAGTGCCCGAGTGTGTCTTTCTGCTGCTGCTGCTGTTGTTGTTGTTGTTACTGTTGCTGTTTAGTTTCTTGGGTCTTGGATGTACAGTGCACAACCCCCCCCCACCTTCCCCAGCACGTCTGGTTTTGTGGTCTCTGTGTGTTTTCAGTTTAATATTTACTTGTGGTGAAGTGTGGTGATCTGGTCAGACGTTGCTCACTCAATTAAGAATAAACCACATCAAACAGTGCAAAGAAGAGTCTGGTGCTGAAAACCGTGGCCTGCTATTCGCAGCCTCACTGTTCTTTTTAATTCAGTCTCCCGACCCGGGTGGAATGGAAACTGCCCTGTCATGGAAAGGGATTTAGTGTAAATAAATGGGATTGTGGGTAATCGGGGCGCTCTAAGGGAAACACCCCTGCGCTCCTGTCTTCACAGGGATGTGCGAAAGCAGTGGAAAAATCTGTGCAAGCCGGTGCATCTCAAGGCCAGATTAGTTACTCATTTGAAACAATTCTGACTTCGGAGTTTGGAAGTTTGGAAGGGGGAATTTTTATATATATGTAAGTTCTTCGAAAGACATCATGTACCAAACCGTGACCCATGTACCGTGACGGCTCGGTACGAACACATGTACCGTTACAGCCCTGTTATCTCGGCCCTAGAATCTTGCGCGCAATAACGCAAAGATTATAAACGCGTTAAAAAAATGTATCTATGCCCACCTCTAATATATATATATATACATATATACACATACACATATACACACATACGTACATTATTTATATATATATATATATAATGTGTGTGTAAACATGTATAATTATTTGCATGTGGCTTCCATGCTGTGCTACATTTCGCAGCTATTAATATTCCCTGGGGATTTGTTGCATGCTGAATTTGATTACTGTTCATTCCATTGCAGTCAAATTAATATCTTTCTTCCTGTTCTTCATTTTATTTGTTGTGCGTCTTTCTCTGCTGGGACAGCAGGGTGACCAAAGTTGACCCCGAGGTCGTGCGGCCCAAATACAACAAGCTTCGCGACTGGCATCACGGGGTCTCGGCCCGGGTGCTGAATGTCCAGTAGTGATCGTCAGTTTGTCCGTCCTCCTCCAGTCTCACACGCTCGCGCGCTGCCCCTCTGGCTTGGCTTCCATTTGGTAGTGATTGCTCAGAAAGCCGGTTGTTTTAGTTGTTGTTTTTTTTGTTTTAATTTATGTGTGTGAGTGAGTGAGTTAGAACAAGACAGAAGTGAGACGCAAGGTAGTGGTTTCAGCTGTAACAACCCTTATCTTGCATGATTTAAATCTCTCTGTCTTTTCTTTAACTTCTGTTTCCAGTCTTTAGGGCTTGTGTTTGCACTTTTTTTTAAAGAAAAAAGTTCTGTACCTCTGTTTTTTCTCTCTCTCTGGACCTGTCAGCTTCCTTTTTGCTTTTCTGCCTTCTGTATTTGATTTAGGCTGCTAGCAAAATAGTATGAATGTCTTTTAAAGGTTCCAATAAAACTCTTCTTTTGTCTCTCTGCGACTGAGTCTCCTGTGCTCTCTTGTTGTTTCTCTCCTACTCTTTCTTCTGCCTTTCTGAAGTCTAATAGCCCAAACAACTGGAAACTGCAATGCATCCAGGATACTTTAAGCCTCTTATAAGATCAGAGACGCCTTTCGTTTCATTTGCATTGAGACGAAGCAAACTACAGTCTGCTCCTCTAGTCGAGTGGTCACAAGTTTCAATGAACTCAGGCAACAGAGGTGTTTCTCTTCTACACTAGACAGCGGCTAGACAGTAGGATCCCACAGGCCTGCCACACACCTCATCATACAAACGACCGCTCTCTCCCTGGTGATGGAAAAACCACTGAACATTTCCAATATTTATTTATTGTCATGGATAAATAATAGATGAGGCTCCTCCTTTGGGCTGAGTAGCTCCTACCTCTTTTTCTTTGTGCCTGTCTCTCTCCTGCCTTTATTCTCTACTTTTTTGTCCCCAGGGGTTAAAGAACATAAAGAACAAAATGGAACACAGGGTGCTGGGGAAAAAAATGGAATCAAGCAAAGCAATACATAACGTATTGGTTTGAGCAGAGGTGTAGGGGAACCTGAGGGTACATTATATATTAATACTCCATTCTTTTTAATGCACTTTTTCCCTCGCCAGCCGCAGGCAGTGAGAGACTGGCCAACCTGGCAGTAATGCAGCGCGGCCCTGGTCCACCAGATGGCAGTAGGGTGACGAGGTTCTCCTCTCCCTGCTCTGTTCTCTGCCTGCATGTAGCTGTGGATTTTGTGGGTTGTTTTTTTTTTAAAACTCCCCCAGAAACCAACTGGTCACTTCTAAGCCTGTAACAGAAAGACATCCCATTGTTTTATAGTCAAACCCAGAGCCAGATGCACTGGATTCCTGCCATAAAAGGCACTTAGTATCCTCTGGAAAGGTAACCTTGGATAATTCAACGTTAGCCATTTCATTTAGCTGCAGGGTGGGTTTTTATGTTGGCGAATTCCTCGCTGTATTCTGTCGAGTTCATGTTAACGCGACGCTGATGGCAGTGCAACATGCTGCTCAGACTGTAACCAGCTGCCCAGTGCATATGTGCCCCGCATGGTCTCTGCCATGGCCAGCCAGGCCCTCCCCCTACCTTTCAAAGGCAGGTTCTGTGCCTTCTTGGTTATGGGTTCCCCTGCTGCTTCTGGTCAGGTTGAAATGATTTTTCCCCTCAATCCCATCTGTTGGTATCGCAGAGCTGTTTCTTGGTGATATAATGTATCCTGTTAAAACTGAGAGTATATGGCAGCATGAAAGATCATGGCATCTAGATCTGGACATCTGGGCCATGAATAAAAAGGATTTCTTTTATTTCAGTGTGATGAAGGATTATAGTGACTGTGTTGGAGGATCACTGTTGTGTGTGTGTGTGTGTGTGTGTGTGTGGTGGGGGGTTAGATGGTGGGCATGGAAACTGGGGCAGTACTTTGTTGAACTGAAGGCAGTGCCAGCTATTGTTGTTGGCACCTGTTTTCTTCATTAACAAACCATCTGGGACTGCTGGGCTGATTGGCCAGATTTATTTGATCAATCTGGTCATGTTTAGCATCCTACACAGACCTAATCCAAAACACGTTCCCCTGTAAATTGGCTATATTGGTATTAATTGCGTATGCGTAGACTGGCTCCTAATTGCTTCTTAAAGGCCTGGTTTGATGTAGCTTCCTGTCGGCCGTAATTGCTTTATTGTGTTCCATAAGTAAATCCTTAATCTGTTCCTTTATGGCTACAGACAGTTGTCATCTGTTACCCTTCAATTACGAAACCTCCAAATGCGGTTCACCTCAGAACAGCGTTTTATTATGTGGACACTGAACTGCTGCAGGCCCTGGTAGTTTGAAGTCAGAAATAACAGATGATTATGTCCAATGAAAGACTGAGGAGTGGAGCAGGAGTGAATATAGCATTAGGAGCACTAGGGGGAGTGTGGAGTGGTGTGTGGAGTGGAGTGCGAGGCAGCAGCTCGGGGCAGTGAGAGACTGTGAAATGACACCCAGCAGCTGGAGGCAGATCTCAGTCTTATGGTTAAACCCTCCCCTGTGTTCATACGTGCTGTTGCCATAACAAACCCACCCCGGAGTATCTACCCAGGGCTGGAGAGCAGCTGATCAGTCAGCTTTGAGAGGGCTGGAATTTGTCCTAATCTTCTCTAAGGCTAGTATGGAATTTTAGAGATTCAAAACTGCAATAACTCTGTTATGTCACTGATCTAGTCATGTTTGTTGCAGGGTTCCATCACTGCTGCATCTATAGCTCATAAAACCCTTCTTTCTCCTCTGCTCTGTCCACAGTGAGGCTGTGGAAGATGTTCATTCGAGTCCTCATACCATCTCTGCTGTTAAAACCATGACCAAAGCCCCAGCCGGAGCATCCCGTACTGGGAACGGCGTCCCTCCACCCATGACCAAAATTGCACAGTCCGGCAACACTGCAGGTATATTAAAAATATCAGTTTCATGAGTGTCCATGTGTCAACCTCTTCAAAACATCTACACAATGCTACACAAAGGTTTTACATGTAATTGCTAACACATTTGATCAAATTTTTCCTATTTACAAACAATTTGCAATGTGTTTTAATGAAGTAAAACATGTTGCAACGCACCATGTCACCTCTAGGTGTCAACCTTGTGCTTTTTAAATGATCGTATGTGGTGCCCATGTTTATTGCCACTGAGTACTTGCTGTGCCATTGGATTTTAAAGCTTGAAGTTCACGGGACCCATAAAAACAGAGTGGTATTTCGCTAAATGAGCTCAAATGATATGTCTTAACAGTTATGCAGTCAAATCGGTTGTGAAATTGAAATTACTTTCTCCCCCCCGTGTGAGTCAGTGCCCACTAAGCGGAGGCATTTTAGGGTCCATATCTCCCTCCCCTCATGCGTAGTGCTTCAGACTTGGGGCTGGAGGGTAAATATTTACTCAGGCGATGGGGTTGTCTTATTAGTGTGCTCTGTGCTCTTCAGTAGGCGCCCATATTCCAGAGAGGTGCAGTATTGTTGGTATGCAGTGAGGGAGGCCCCTTGTTTACATGGCCTGGCTCTCTTGGGTGCTTTAAAGAAGCAAGCTGCTGACAGGGGCTCTGGCAGGGATGGTTGGGGAACACAGGTACCCCTCTCAGTTTCCTTCTTGCTCGGCTTCAAAACAAACAACCTAGCGCCAGGCAAGCCCTGCTGGAGCCAGGGTGCATGAGGTGGATGGACAAGTGCATTAAAGGGGACATATTACGCAAAATTCACAAGTTATAATAGGTCTGTGGGCGACACAAAACATGCTCACGAAGTTCTTTGCACAAAATCACTCTCACAGCTTGATTCCTCACAGTTTCAGTCCCTTTCAAAACGAGCCGTTTCAGGGCTCTGTCGCTTATATGCAAAGCTGTTGCTGGCCATACCCCACCCATCCCATGCTCCACCCACCCTTTAAGCTGCTCGTTCGACGCGTGTGAAAACGGCAGGAAACAGAGGCTCTATCCAGCCCTATATGTTTGAAACAAAGTCGTTATTTTAAAGTACTTACATCTCCCTCCTTCTGCAGACTTGTGACGACAGTAGATACAGATCCTCCATTCGAATTTTCCGTTCCACCTTAAAATACTTAAGGTGGAGTTTTTTAAGGTGGAACGAAGCCAGGTGTTGCTGGGACATGGCCATCAAAAATGAGAGCCACGCAGTCCTTCGGTTTTCTCTGTCTGGGAGAAATGGTAGGAATGCGTGCTGTTCTTGCAGTAGCTGGTGTGGTCTCGACAGATGAGGGGCGGTTCTATGCAAATTGGCCCAGTATTACATCACACTGGGCCCTCGGTCCAAACGGCTCATTTTGAAAGGGCCTGAAACTGTGAACAGTAAAGCTGGTGAGATCTCTTTATGTGAGAGCAAAGAGCTTCATGAACAGCCCATATTACAACTAAAGCGAGTTTTGCTTAATATGCCCCCTTTAAGGTAAGTGTTGGGCCGGATTGAAACACTTAAGAACATTTTCACAGCACATGATACATTATATTTATTTTGTATTTTATATGTGTTTTTTTTCTGCCATGTATTACAATATACAACAGCAACAATATCACTCTACTTTAGAAGCTGAGTTTTATCTTTGTCCAGCCAAACAACAGTTGTGCTCTCATGGTCTCCTGGAACCGTCGAGATTCAAACACACAACCTCCCGGCACCTCTTTAATGAATCATTTGAGAACATCATCTTTATTTCATTGTTGCCTAAGTTTTGCTCTTGTTCTGTGTGTAGATTGGTGCCACAGTTCTCTTGTTTTCCTATTTGTCATCTTACTATGAGAATCCTTCTCTAAATAGACTACTTGATTTGGGTGAGAACCAATGTCATTGATGACCATCGCCACTCAGGACTATGAAGATGGTGTAGGAAGCAGAGTTAATGGAGGAGATCCGCCCGATTAAAGCTCATCAGACTGAGTGATTCCAGACGTCATGCAATCAGGAACGACTGTCCGTCCTGCCGGAAGACCAGGGATGTTGGTATCTGGGCCTCCTTGTACTAAGAGACCTGCGGCTGTGTACAACATCACACCGCAGTTGTCCCCCAGGCCCCCCCAGGCTTATTCCTTTGATTAGGACTGATGAAGATGGGGACTGCTTGTACAGACGGCTTGAAATGAAGGTATTTTAAGGGAGAAATAGAAGTCTTTCTGAACATAATCTCTTCTTGAGTGGTTTTATCCAGAAACGCACCCTGGTTCCACCAGCCCTACACTTGGATACGTTTTAGAGAGTAGGCTGGGAAAGCTACTGAGTCTGCTGAGGTCTGAACAAGGAGGAAAACACTCCACTTATCTCACTTCAGCCTCAGGATGTCTCGAGCCCCTCCACCAGAGGATCTGCTGTAGAAAGGGATGATTCAGCAGAAGAACGATACGATGGAACCACAGAGGTTTGCTGTGTCCTTGGACAGAACATCCAGTAGTTTCCACTTTCACTGTAGACTCTTCTTAGTAAACAGTAAAGTTGTAGCGGGACTTGTTCCACCTGCAGGTCATGGGAATGGGATTTTATCTGAATTCAAGCTCAAGTTTGTTGCAAAAGCATTGTTGGATGACACACCAGCGCATTTCATGAAACTCCTGACGCAGACTTCTTGCGCAGATGTTGCTTCCAGGTCCAGTAGTGAGTCGTGCAACGGAGGACAGGTTCTTTTATTCGCTCCTGTCTTCAGCACTAGACGGACCTGCTCTGTGAGTTTGTGCCGCTTCACTACTGAGCTGTTGTTGCTCCCAGCCACATGCCATTTAAGTTTATTAAAGGGGACATATTATGCAAAATTCACTGTTTTTATTTTAAAAAAAGCGAGTAATAATAGGTCTGTGGACGACACAAAACATGTTCATCAAGTTCTTTGCACAAAATCACTCTCACATAAAAGACCTCAGTTTTATTATTCACACTTTCAGTCCCTTTCAAAATGAGCCGTTTCAGTCCCTCTGTCCCTTTTTATGCAAATAAACTGTGGCTGACCACGCTACACCCGTCCCGCGCTCCACCCGTCCCGCGCTCCACCCGTCCCACGCTCCACCCGTCCCGCGCTCCACCCGTCCCGCGCTCCACCCGTCCCGCGCTCCACACACCCCCTATGCTGCTCTTTTGACACGTGTGAAAACGGCAGAGGCGCTGTCCAGCCCTATAGGTTAGACAGAAACACAAAAAAAAGTCATTTTTTGAAAGTCCTTACAGCTTCCTGTGACGGACAGTAGGTACGGATCCTCCACGACGCTGAAGTTAGCTCATTATTCAAATTTTCTCTTTTTAAGGTGGAACGAAACTGATGGTTGCGGGTGCAGATGAAAGTCACGCAGTTCT
The DNA here is from genome assembly GCA_037974465.1 of Brachypetersius altus. Lineage (NCBI taxonomy): Eukaryota > Metazoa > Chordata > Actinopteri > Characiformes > Alestidae > Brachypetersius > Brachypetersius altus. Next base: position 13,002,553 of record JBBPDB010000036.1, on the reverse strand, counting down.
TCGGTTTTCTTTGTCTGGGAGAAAGTGTAGGGATGTGGTCTCGACAGATGAGCGGCAGTTCTATGCAAACTGGCCCAGTATTACATCACACTGGGCCCTCGGTCCAAACGGCTCATTTTGAAAGGGCCTGGAACTATGAGGAATAAATCCGGTGATATCTCTTTATGTGAGAGGGATTTTGTGCAAAGAACTTCATGAACTTGTTTTGTGAAGCCCACAGACCTATAATAACTAAAGTGAGTTTTGCTTTATATGTCCCGTCTAAGTTTACTGAGCTCTGGCAGTGTCTACGCAGATGGGTACGCAAAGCTTTTTGCGAAAATCTTACATGTCATGCAGGCAGATCAGTCTTCAGCCCAGTGTGTGACCAGGGTGTTCTGGGAAGGAAATCCCGCCTCCCCTGTCTGTCACCCACATCTTTGTCACAGCTGAGCTGGCTGCAGCAGATACATCCTCCAGATGTCTGAGCTGAAGATAAGACACCCTGCAGCCGTGACTCCACACCCCATCTTTCTCTCTCTCTCTCTCTCTCCCTCCCTCCCTCCCTCCCTCCCTTTCCGTCTGATGGCGCCATTCAAGAATGTGTTACTTTAGCACCAAGATGGCTAGTAGCTTCTGAGTGAGACATAGCCTGTGGACTCCTCTCACCATCCCACGAGTACACAGCTCTGTCAGCTTCTACTCGCCATCTCTCCGTTAGGGGGGAAAATCGCAGGGGCATTTTGTGATGTGACCCGGCCTGGTTCGGCCCCCCTGGCTTTGATTCCTGCGCAAGGCTGAAAGGACGCCTCTGTATCTCCCACCGCAGTGCAGTGACCTTTACCCTCCCCCCCCCACCAGGGCCCGCGCAGGCGGGGAGAGAAGGGGAGGATTGTCCCTCTCCTCTCCGAGCTCCCAGAGAATGGGGGGGATTATTTTGCCAGGTGTCTCCTCTGGCTCTGGGAATGTTGTTTTCTTTTTTTCTTCTTCTTTCCTTTTTTTTTCCTTTTCTTGAGTAAACCGATCCTTTGTTTGGGGCCTGGGTGGTGTGGATGTCCCGGACACAGATGGCCCATCCTCCTCCAAGGCCCTGCGATGAACCCTGGAATAAGGAGGGAGTTCGGAGCGTGTATCTTCCCTAACAAGGGGTCTCTCCATCACCTGTGGTCACACTACACAGCCATACACAGTATTACCTGATCTTATTACCTCTCTGTGGCGCGGTCAGTCAGGTCTGTCTGCAGTCATTCAGACAGTGGTGTGGGTAAAGTTCACCTACTGGTCACGCAGATTCAAATCTGCTCTCTCTCTCTCTCTCTCTCTCTCTCTCTCCCCCTCTCTCTCTATCTCTCTCTCTCTGAACAGGCTTGCCCAAAGCAGGTGCACCCCCAGGACACACAGGACCTTCTTATGGGCGAGTGAGTAACAGCGCTCCCAAAGGCCCAGAGCGCCCCGCGCCACAGGCTCACCCAAAAGACCAGGACTCACTGGTGCAGAGAGCCGAACACATTCCTGCCGGAACCCGCACGCCCATGTGTGCCCACTGCAACATGGTCATCAGGTGGGCATGCATTAAGCTTTTGTTGGCTGGCGTTAATATGCAGTTCTTTCTTTTTCTCCTGTTTTGAAGATTTGAAGCCAAGTTGTGAATGCAAGGACAGCATTGACAACTAACGTTATACAGGTTCTCACTGGAGCTGATTCATATATTAATAGCATGAAAAAATCACTGGATGGCATATAAATGCTGTCCTGTCAAAAACTCTACGTTTCTGCCTTTTAAAGGTAGCCTTCACATGAATATTTAATATCAAATGGACGCATGGGAATGGCCCAAAAATCAATAAATGTACTTTTCAGTTAAGAGCATATTTTTCCTTCTATAAAGTTTCTATTTCAGAGATGCAAGGGAAAAGATGTACGCGAAGGTTTGGGTACTCCTTGTCAAATATATTTCAAAGTGGAACTAAATATATATTATATTATATATCTCTGCACATCTGATGAAAAACTGAACCGAAAATGATGATGTTTCTCCATGTGCTACATTTGACAAATAAATGGAAACTGTTGTGGATGTTATTACTTACATTCACTTAGAAAATAAACGAGACGTAATTGGACCAGGGGAACCCAAACACATGGATAAAGCTGCATGTGCAGAGACTTGCCATTTTTGTTGAAGCTTCGATGATTTCTGCGCTCCAGAATTTAATGGCCTTTTTTATTTTAATTATAAACTGCCATTGTAGCGAATGCATCTTTTTTTTCCTTCTCTTGCCGTTTTGTTTTTCTTCTGACAGTGATGAGTTACACGCATTTATATTCATAATTTGAATTTATGCCATCTAATGAATTGTCGACAGCACAGTCTGTTTGAGTTTGATCCCCTTGACCCATGACAAAAAAATCTGAGAAGGCTCGTGTAAAGCTGCGACAAGGACGAGCCAGTCTCTGTGTGACTGGAACATGCGGTGTAAGCTTTAATTTGCAGAGAAAGTAATTGCTGATTAATTTGGCGTGACAGCCGGGCCGGGCAGGGGCCGTGCTGCCTTTATCTGAGCAGAATGAGAGTTCATGGCCCTTGCTGGCTTGTTATCGTTCAGTAGCCCAGACCGGAGTGCTGCGGCTCTCCCCTGGAGAGGCAGAGCCTCGGGGCTGGTGTCCGTTACACCACTGTGGCCCAGGGATAGACTCCCAGACTCCTGGCAAAAGTGGCCGTGACATCCAAGCTTTAGAGCTCCGTTTTCGGCATTCGATATGTTCAGAATCCTTTGTTTTCCCTCTCAGTTAATCATCCGATTTGTAACCTGCATCCTCAGTGACAGAGTGAAACCTCACTCCTCGCGTTACTTCACAGATAACTGCACCAGATCTCCAGATATAGAGCTTCAAAACATCTGCTTTTACAGGATGCATGCTACTCACATGGGACACTAATAAAACAGATATTATTAAACAAAATCTATAATCTATTATGCTCTCAGTTCTCCTTTCACAACCGTCTCCTTCCAGGCATCAGCGTGAAGTTAAGAATAAAGGGTCACTTTCCCCGACCCAGACCAAGCCTACATCTGGAGTAAAAGAGATTTTTAATGATGGAACAGAGAAGATATTGTTTTAGTTCAAGTCTAAGCTTAGTCTGTGTCCGTGGAAGTGGCCTGCAGTGTTTACAGCTTGTTGTTTTGCTTGTTGGTGGTACAAACCTTGTATTGAATGCGAAGACCTTGAATTGAGCTGTGTATGCTGATGGTATTGTGACATTTTTTGTGTATTGGCCGCATATTCTACAAACTGCAGGCTTATTCGCATACAATAATTACCATTTTTATTAGTAACTACTGTGGATTATTTGTTATTTACCAAGGAGATATTGTGGAAATTACGTAATTATAGAAAATCTGTACTTGAGGACATGGGTTCTTTAATACGGTGGGCCTTCACAGTTTAACTAACTCTCTCTCTCTCTCTCTCTCTCTCTCATTTTGTCCGTCTGACTGTCCATCCATCCATAGAGGCCCTTTCCTAGTGGCCATGGGAAAGTCGTGGCACCCTGAGGAGTTTACCTGTGCGCACTGCCACTCCTCTCTGGCTGATGTGGGCTTCGTGGAGGAACGTGGGTCCGTCTACTGCGAGCACTGCTACGAGCAGTTCTTCGCCCCCACCTGCTGCCGCTGTCAGCAGAAAGTCCTTGGGGTGAGTGACTCGGCCAATCTTAAACCGCCTAATTGACTTCACTGTTCGCATGTCTTGAAATGCACACACTGGTGGTCTGTTTTCGGCTCTCTGTGGCATCAGAAAGGAGTAACGCTAATTATTAGTCTGAAAGAGTGCAGAGTGTTCGTACAGGCTTCCGTCTGCCCCCTTTTTAATTCTCACTCCGTTCCCTGATCTTTCCCCTTTCTTTCAAACTCCGGTTTCTTCATTCTGCCCGCGTTCCCAGCCTCGCGGCCCTGGGAGCGGCCCGGGGAGGCAGCGGCGCCTGTGGGAAAAAGAGCTTTAATCGGGATCATAAGGTCCATGAGACCAAAGGGGGAGGCTGGCACTCGCAGCTCCGACGTGTGACAATTAGCACCGGCTCTGGCGCTGCAGCGTGAGCCCCCACTTCAAACAGGCAGTGCTGGGCCTCTGGAGGTGCCCGTAAGGTCAGCACCACGGAGCGAGGCGATGGAGCGGAAGGGGTATTGCTCTGCTAATGAGAGGCTAGGCTAGGCTAGGCCTCCTAATCTAGGACGCCCGGGCTTGAGCTGTAAAGAGATCAAACGTCATCTTGTTTATAGCTCTACTTAACATCGTATTTATTGTGTCAGTTTGATTCAAGGAGGATAAAGCATGAGGGAGTGGAGTTTTTCCTCACCACCCTTGCCTTTTTTTTAGCACTGGATAATTTGTCTAAGACGGAGAGCCAACAAGTGTAATTGTGGGAACTACAGATTAGTCTACTGCTATTTAGTGACGTTATTTGGCCTGTTGTGCCACATTTTGTGGACTTAAAACATTTTTTTGCGAATTAGAGCAGCACTCTAAGTCTAGAGCGATAATGGTTATTTAGCTGCAATTATATAAATGTAATTATATATTAAAATAGGTAGTTTATGTAATGGTTTGCAATAACAAATTTCACATTTCAGAGTCAAAAATGACTAAACCGAAGCAGAAATGTTTCCTTTTCTTTAAAACAAGGCTGCCTCATTCACTAGCAAATGCCTTCAAATCTTCTTATAAACCCAAATATTGAACAGCGAAGCTTAAAAACTGCATTTTTTCTTTAAAAGCTATAAGTGAGATATAATTTGCATAAAATTGGATAACTACAGCAGTGCCTCTTTTTCCCCTCTTAACAGGAAGTCATCAATGCCCTGAAGCAAACTTGGCATGTGCACTGCTTTCTGTGCACCACCTGCCAGCAGCCCATTCGCAACAACACCTTCCACCTGGAGGACGGACTGCCCTACTGCGAGAGAGGTGAGAGAGCAGCTCACACACCTGCCCAGAACTAAAATCCGCCAGACACACTTGCGCACCCCTACATGCATTTTCACGCTGCCCGATCCTTTTCCTCTGTCCGAGCTCGAGGGGCTGGGGTTAGTTACAGCGGAGTAATTGAGTAAGCTGTGCTTGTTACACAGTCATTTAACAGTCAGTGACCTTTACAAGTTATTGGAGCACCATTAAAACTTCCAGTAAGTTTACAGCCCACTCACTTTGTCCTGACGACTCGCGGCTGAGCTCATCTTTGTGATATATGTGCTCGATGCTAAAGCTGTGATAATCACTAATCAGTGCCTGTTTTCTGTCTGTCTCTGCGTGTTGTTAGACTATTACGCTCTGTTCGGTACCAGCTGCCATGGCTGTGACTTCCCCATTGAGGCCGGGGACAAGTTCCTGGAGGCCTTGGGCTTCACCTGGCATGACACCTGCTTCGTATGTTCAGTAAGTTCACCCCGTGGATCATGCAGAAGCTGAAAACACGTCTATTACCGTGATCTGATTGCGGTAATCGAATCATCATCCAGTCTAACCCATGTTTATTCCTGCCCTGTTCAGCTGTAGCTTCTGCGTTCACATATTGATTAGACCTCATTCATTCTGGAATGGGATGCACTAGAAGAGTACACTGAATTCGGACAGTTGTAATTTACAGAGAAAAAGATGAAATTATGAATGTTTTGCTTAGCAGCCACAACTGAAGCAAAGAGTCTGGGGCTGCATCCGAAATCGCACACTACTTGAGTCGGTACTACATTTGAATTAGAGCGTACTGCTCTACCGTTAAAACAGTGCGTTCTATACAGTGTGAATGAGGGCAGTATGAATGGAATTCGGACGAACTACATCCGCTGTGTTGATGTTGTCACGTGTCGTGTGACGTCACAACAGCGCGTTATTGTTTACCTTTACAGAGGGCATTTACTCACAAGTGTAATTTAACCACAATCAACGTGTAATTTAACCTTTTCTTTAAGGTACTTACACTTGAAAAGAGCCGCGTCTCCGTTTCCCGCCATTTTTCGAA
>JBBPDB010000036.1:12911296-12926131 GCA_037974465.1 Brachypetersius altus | reverse complement strand
GTGACTCCACACGCGGTAGTGTTTTTAAAGGGAAAGTAATCGAAATAATCGACCTGGAAAAATCTGATCGATTATAGTTTCTGGATGTCGATTTCGATTACTTTTCGATTAATCGCCCAGCCCTACTTTCCACCTTTAAGAAACATCATCAGAAGGGTGTGGAGGTGGTTTCTGGTCTTTAAACTGGAAAATTCATGATTAGAGACTGCCCCTGCCCGCTGTAGAAGACATATAGACATGTTTACAACAAACGTAGATGGATATGATTTTAATAACACATGTGGATGGGACTGTTTTGCATTTTAGCTTGACTTTTACTTTTATTTTGTAGTACATTTATCATATTTTGGCATTAAATAGCACAATATTAATGGATGACTATTTACTACTACTTCCACTTTAAATAGTTATGTAAAGTAATTCATTCTGAGTATTTCTGAGAGTGGGGAATTTAATCCTGCCCTTGCTGTCAGAGTTTAAGGGGTTAAACCTTAAGCTCACACCCCTCCATTCCACAAAAAGACCCCCCCCCCCAATCCTACTTCAGTGAAATTTCACAGTTCCAGGGGTCAACACTGCCGTGAAGCGGAACATTGCTCATGGCGCGCATTCCAGTGGCGGTCATTGTAACCCAAGAACCTGCGTTTCCACGGCCATTTTCGTCATTTCTCGTCTCTTCTCGACTGAGTTGTGAATTTTGCACTCTTCCTTCTTATTTTCTCCCAGCAAGAGAGTGCGAACTGCTCGGTACACAAAAGCCCCAAAACCCCTCCTCACCCACGTGGCCCCAGTAGCCTGGCGGTAAATCTGCAGTACGACTTTGCGTCTTCGGCTATCACTCCCTTCTCCGCCGGATGAATACGCTTTAACAGGCCTGAGTGTGTTGTTTGGCACGGCTTTGATAGCTTATTACATTTCCAACGGTAATAAAACCGCTGATGTGACATTGATGCGCCGAGTGGAGGCTGAAAATGTGGGTTTTGCGCTCGACTTCCTCCCAGCCATGTTCACGTTCGTGTGTTTCACTCGTCAGCGCCCTTCTCTGTTTGAGACACAAACAGTGATTTAGGTTTAAACGGAATTACACAATAATTTAATAAATATCATTCTGACTCCATTTCAGACGCTTCTCTATGTCCTCTCTCTCATTCACTACGAATTATTTGCGGAACAGAATGTAACAAGCATGCTGGGATTTTATATGAATTGCTTCTCACTCATTGTAACACGGATGTGTTACAATGAGTTGAGTTACAATGAGTGAGAAGCAATTCATATAAAATCCCAGCATGCTTCGGAATGGCCGCAGGGTTCGGAGTGGGAATGGGAGGCAGGAGAGGAAGGAGAGCAGATCCGCAGCTCCCTGCCCAGCCCGAGCGGCCGGTTCCTGGCGGGAGCTTCGGTGGGGCAGGCTGACCTCACGCTGGGCGTTTGATAGAGCTCAGAGGAAGTGTGTGAGCGGCACTGACCCGCCATGAGCTGTGTTCCAAAGAGGTCACCCCATCACATCTAATCTCACACACACAGCAGATCAGCAGTGACAGCCGCAGAGACGGAGGACCACATCGCCATCCTGCCCCGGCCTGCTCTTCCTTTTCTGCCCTTTACTTTTCCTTCTTCCCTCTCTCTCTCTTTTCCTCTCTTTCTCTTTCTATCACTCTCTTTATTTCTCTCTCCCTCTCACACTATCTGTCTGTCTTTCTCTTATTGTCCTTCCTCGTTACTCTCTTCCTCTTGTCTCTCTTTCTCTGTCCTTGTCACTTTCTCGTTCTCCCTATCCCTCTCTCTCATTCCCTCTGACTCACTCGTTCTGTCTGTCCACCTCTCTCTCCTCTTTGTCCGTCCTTGTTACTGTTCAGTTCTCTTTCTCACTGTTTTTACGTCTGTATTCTTCCTCTATTCCTCTATCTGTCCCTCCTCTCCTTCTTGTCCTGTCTTTCCCCATTTCTCTCTTCCTTTCTCTTTCTCACACACACACACACACACACACACACACACACACACACACAGCAGCCTCTCTCACTCCTCCACCTCCAGAGGCTGCACAGAGGGCCATGGCGAGAGAAGAGAGAGAATAGCAGGAAGGAGCATAGGGGGTCTGTGGGTTAGGCAGCGGGCTGGAGAGGGGGAGAGGAGAAAGAAAGAGAGAGCAAGGCCAAGCGATTCATCTTCTCTTGCAGGTTCTTCTGTCTCTGAAAGGAAATGATCAATGGCCCCAGGTCTCTGGAGAGAAGCGCCAGAGTGGGAGATGTGTGAGGAACTGAAAGCATGGAGAGAAATCGGGCAAATAAAACCGGGTGATAAAGCACAGCGATAAATCAGTCGGGTCGGACGTTAAAGCGCTCGTTAATCACAGGCTAAATTTACCTTCTTTTGTCCACTTTCGACATCTCCTCGAACTTCGCGCCTGTCGCTTCCCACCCTCTGTTTGGATTCGCTAATGGAGTGTGTGAGTAGGTTGATTTGGGCCTGTTTGTTTTCATGCGTTATGTACTTTGCTACAGAGATAGCAGATACAGTTTTGGTTACTGAGCTGAAGGTTAGGGTTATGTGGTTCCATATGAATGTGTATGTGTGTGTGTGTGTGTGTGTGTGTGTGTGTGTGTAGATGGGGCATGACCCACATCCTCACAGACTATATAAAAACAACCATGTGTGCTTTTGTGTGAGTGTATATATGCACTTGACAAGCCGTGACAGAAGGAAATAGTCATGTTTACAGCGCAGGCGGCTCATGCTCACCCCAGACAGCGCCGCGGAAAGTGCCAGCCAAATTATTCCTTACGTGAAATACCACTATGGCCGACTTGATGTAATCTTGGTAATAGCGCGCTTAATCGGCTTAACTTGTAACTCCCAAAAAGTCTTTTGGTGTGGGATAGAGGGGAGTTTGGGGGGGAGGGGGGGGTTCCACGGGAGATTAGAGTCAGAGGGGGCGTGCCACGGCCTGGAGGTGAGGCTTATAATCACCTGACGTGTGAATGCCTTTTGTTATGTGCGGTTTTCACTGTTGTGTGTTTTCACTGGCTGCTTTGTGTGCCTTAACCGGGCCGTAATAACGTGTCACTCAAATGTCAGCACCCTGAAGAGTGGAGGAGGAAATACTTAAGCAAACACATAAAAACGCAGCATTCTGCAGTGGGCATGTGGGTCTCTGCCAGGCTTCCCATGATAATCATTTTACTCCCATGTGACCTCACTGTAGACAATAGAGTGAAGGATATTTCTCTGTCTCAGTGATGGTATCTAAAAAATATACTCAGTTGTCTATAGAGTGGACCAAAATACAGACAGTTCTCAGGATCCATGTGGAGGATGCTTTCCGAGCCTATGTGTATAGATAGCAATAGGCCAAATAAACCAGAAACCACATAAGCAGGTATGTTCGAAAGTTGCTCTGGATAATAAGGTGTGCCAAATCAACGTAATGCCATTTTTTTAGGGTATTTAACACAGTTTAATGCGTGTGAGGATTTCGGCACACCGTTTGCATCCATCTGTGCAGCACAAGTTTTCATGGCTTGGGAATTCCAGGGCAGAACTGAAGAACCGTCTCGGCTAAATTAGATTTTTCCTCAAACTGTTGCTTCGAATGTTAAGCAGTCAGTCACTCAGAAGCTAGTCACAACATTTACACAGTCGCTTCTGGCATCTATTTGCCAGCATTCGCAATTAAGGAGCTCTTTCCCCCGCTAATCATCCTTCTTGGAACTGAAAGGCAGCTGCCAGTGGGAGACGTGAAGGAGCATTCAGATGGATACGGAGGGCTGAAGAGGCATGCAGAGAGCTTAGCACTCTTTCCCTCTCAAAGTTTTAGGGGTCAGAATAGCGGCCTCTCACAGACCCCACTCCCCACACCACCCGCCACACCCCCACAGGCCCCTCTGGCCTCCTTTCAGAGTGCAGCCCACCCTCCTCTGTGCGTGAGCGGGACAGCGGGGTCCGGTGGGCAGGGCCTCGGCCTGAGCTGCAGGGATCCGCTGCTCCTTTTATTGTCTTCTCCGTGAGAGGTGTCCGGCCAGAGTGGGACGGCTCAAACACACAGGCGACTCTGCTTGTGTGTGTGTGTGTGTGTGTGCGGTGCGTGTGTATGGAAGAGAGAGTGAGAGAGTGAGTGACTAACACCCTCTCTCTGCCTCCCTCCTCCTCTCTCTCACTCTCTCTCTCTCTCTCTCCTCCCTCCCCAGCCGGGCCGTCAGTGTGGAGTATCAGTGGAGACATCACAGTGTATGTGTGTGGCGGGCAGAGTTTCAGAGGCTGGCAGACTCGCACACTCATGCCCCGGGCGGCTGAAGGCTTGGTGATGGCCGGCAGGCTGCGGGGCCACAGGAAGGTGCCTCAATGGAGGAGAACCTGCCAAGCCCTGGTGCTGCTTCTGCTGGGACTGAGCTCCTTAAACTCTGCTAACGGTGAGTGCCATCAACACCAACTCTTATCTTTTATCTTGCTTTTTGCTCCTTCCTTTTTGACTGACTGTGTTTCAGTGACGTTTTAGGATCACTTTCTTGCAATATATTCAGTTCAGAGTGCAGCACTCAAACTGCACCAACTGCTTTCCAGAAGCAAAATCATTAATGTTGCATTGTCAGACATCCTGAATTGCAGCGCAAACTTGGATGACCTCGTCATTTACACAACAATCAGAGGCTAGACCACTTAGAAACTTTAGCCGCTTGGCCTGAGAGTCTGTCCGGAGGCTGCTCTGACTGTGAGTCACAGCGATTGTCAGCAAGAGGCTGTCGGGACTTTAGAAGTCAATGCTATTTTCTGCATGCTGGTATTTATGCTAGGTCAAAGCTGTTGGGATCGGACTATTCAGCTTGTGACAGACCCAACAAACCCCCACCCCCCCGGCCTCCCTGCCCCTCACACTTCGTGTTTTGAATTTTTCTCACACAAATGCCAAGCTGCAGCACAGGTTCATGCAGGCGGCCCCGAGCACAACTTAGCCTCGTATTAAAGTTTCTCTTCAGCAGCTAAAAGCGCATTTGGTAGCGAGTGTCAAACAAGCGAATAAAAAATGAGTCGGCCGACCCAGCAGCTTGTGTTAGCAGGGTCGTGTTTTGGTTAAGAGCTTTTTGCTCTCTGGTGCGGCATTTGGCACGGCCTTTGAAGCCTGGGTAAAACTGATCAGTTGTCAGACACTTGTTAAACACACAGTTGGGCGGCAAGCCGTAAAGTCTGTCCTCCTCCCGGGCCACTCGCACACGCAAACTCAGCGCACAGCCGACACATGCACTCTTCCACACCTCAAATAATTGGAGTTCTGTGTGCGGATCTGGGTACGGATGGAAATATCTCGCAGCTGGCTGCCTTTACATACAGGCGTTTCAGCTGTTCTCGCCGAGTCCAGCGCTGTTCTGGATGAAAACACTGTATCAGAATGTTGCCACAACGGCTTTAGCATCATCTTGCTCATGCACAAGTCAAGTGTTTGGATACATCTGAGCTGGATGTTTTTCCTGAACTTATAGGAGCTTATTTATGCTTTTGCATTAAGTCTGCGTATTTTAAATGAAAAAATATCTTCAACACCGAGTACTTTCCAGCAACCAGCAAGTTCTCAGAGTATGTGTTTGCGGGGAAAGCACTTCAGGTGAAGAACAGTGCGGGTGGTTTTGTGGGTCATTTGTTGCCGATTCTTAGTGAGTTCATAACTGAACATAGTGAAGTAGTAAATAGAAGTGAGTATAAGGAACTCCTCCATAAGTGCAGGTATCTTAACCAGCCGCGTTTGCTTATTTGTGCGTGTGGTGCACCAGGGCTATGAATGTGTTAAATGGTTCATAGTGTAGAGTGTAGCTTCGGTTGAAGGTTATTCCACGATCCGTTGCATCTGTATTAATGGACCTGGTATTAATCCGGCTCAGTGTGACAAACAGAGCGGAGTCGGCACAGTGTGTAAGTGGGTTTGTGTTTTTAAAAGAGAATTTGTCAAATTTTTGTCCCTAAGCGCTTCTGCATTAAATTGCAAACAAATCAGATGTTGTTTTGGTTCGTGTCGCGGCGTTGTATATTGCATCTAATGGAAGCCGCATTCCTTCATCCTCTTTCAGTATGTTTCATCATGTCGGAGGCCGCCTAGCCTACGCAGTGGTGCTTAACAGCGTACGCAGCCAGTAATCATGCGTTCGAGTTATTTTATGCGCGGCACACTGATAGGACAGAAGATTGGTGCCTGTCATGTTTTACTAAACAGCCAAGGGCAGCAGTTTCCCAACTGGCCAGAGTCTGCTTCAGTCTCACAGCTGATGGTATGCTGCTGGTTTGCAATGCCTAAATAGACCAGTTATCTCAATAAAGCACACAGTATCTACACATTCGTAAGTTTATACACGCCTATAGTGGATTATTTTATGTAGTGTTTCATATATTGTTACTTTTTTAATGAAATGAGTGTAAATCCTGACCAGTTCTGACCTTACACCCAGTTCGGCTGCTCTGGGAGGAGTGGGAACGAAAGGTACACCCAGCTCCGTCAGCCTCTAGTACATCCTGCTAGAGCTTCCTTGAGTAATGCATTCCAAAACCTTTCGCAGTAACCAAAGCGTGCAGCTGGAGCTGCTGCGGGATTTTTTAAAATTTTTTTTATTTAACATTTCATTTCATTGAAATGTTTTTTTAGCCGCTTCATCAAATATTCATACGTGAGATGGATTTCATCCGATGTGTTAATATGTTAATTTATTGTAAAATGACAAAGAAAGCAGGCTTATATATTAAAAACATGTGTAGATGTGTCCCCAGATGTTTGACAGGCAGTTCATGGTGAAACATCAAGATCCGACTCCTCATCCAGTCGCTGTGGATTTCCGTTTGGTTCGGCGTCCGCGTTTTTCCCTCGGGTTCTGGCTGCGTGTGCAGGGTTTGGAGTTTGGAGTGTGATTTAGCTGGTGGTACTGCAGGCTGCCCTCTGTGAGACAGACTGATGTTTAGGGCTCGGTACGGAAGAGCGCTCGTGTCTCCTGCAGGCAGAGCAGGGGCGTCCCGAACCCAACTGCATGTCCATTACCGGCTCGGGCCGAGGGCGCCAACAAAAACGCCTTTTCCCAGAGAGAGGCAGGGGCTGCTGATTCACCTCTGCTTCAGGGGCTACACAAACACACATGTGCATACACATGCCCCACTCACACACACACACACACACACACACACACACACTCAATCATTCACCGTGACAGACCACTTCAGTCAGTTCAGTCATCTGTTTTGTAGTTTAAGGCTATCCCTTCAGTGGGATATCTCAGAAAGTCCCCGTTTCCATAGACTTTTCTTTATCAGTCGCTGAAAGTCTCTCATGATTGCGTAACCACACCAGACCTAAGAGCACACCAGGCTGTTAACATCCTACCAACATTTTATGGACATTAAAGTTTATTTCTACGAATGTTTTCACATTTCTGCATAATTCAATCATGGTGGTTTAGTGCGAATCATGGTGGTTTAGTGCGAATTATGGTGGTTTAGTGCGAATCATGGTAGTTTAGTGCAGAATGGTTCTTTGTAGAGAAACTTGGTGACATTTGCTGTCTTTCCAGGGGTAGTCTACCAAGCAATTGTAATGTCTATCACAAAACCTTTTATTTTTTATTATATTAACTGTTTAAAACTACTAGCGACGCCACTCTTGTCTTCTAAAAATTTTTTTCCTTCAGCTCTTTGCCTTACAGAGCCCTTCGTGTATGCCATTAATGTATTTAACCCTTAGAACTCAGAGTGTATTAGTAACATCTCATTTCAGCAAATAAAGCCGGTCTGAGGCAGCCTAGACTTTTGTTTTGTTGTAAAATATAAAATGAATGTGGACATTTTTTGGGCATTTTTAAAACCCCAGTACTGGTTTTTATTTATACGCGTTTCTTAATTTACAATAACTTTGGTTCTACGTGACACCAGTCAAAGCTCAGCGTGACGTCTCACACCTCGAGCATCGAGACAAACTGGGGGAACTCCACAAAAGGAGTTATTTGGTCATAGGATGTCAATTTACCATTTGTTGTGCTTCTGGCGTGTGTCTGAGCTGCTCGCATTTTAGGAGAAAATCACAGACATTTCTTTTTTCTGATGAACTGAACAAAACAGAGTCGTATTGAGTATTGGTTTATTTAAATTATTTGTGTTTCATGTTTAACAGGCTAGACTGTAGTAAACCCAATAAAACAGGTGCTCTGTTCGTAATGAAATATGCCGCTAAGCACTGGCCTCAGAACAGCTCATTGATGCAATTTATCACGATAACCATAAGCCATAAAATTTGCATATTTTTGAGATGCTAATTGGTGAGCTTTAAGCTTTACCCATTTGCTGCTTCAGCCTCTTTAGTTCCAGGGTAAAACTAATTAAGCTTCATGTGTCTGATCAACTTTGGGCCCTTTTTATATCACTTTCCAGCATTTGGTTGGAAATGATTACGGTTCTCGCGTGACTTTGGTGTATCGCTTGTGCGGTGCTCCTCTGTCCAGCTGCGTGTGCGGAGACATTCACTCCCTTCCCTTACGATTCCTCTGGTCCTGATTAGACAGAAACATTTTTAATAAAGGTAGAAGTGGGGGAGAGAAGTCTGCTTATCTTTGTATAGACTCAGCAGTGTGGGCAAGGTCAGCTCAGCCTGGCCGTATCTCCCTCTGACCTTCAGAGTGGGAATGTTCCGAGGACTCCCTGAGGAGCGCTAGCACGGTTCTAGCTCTCTCTCTCTGTATATCTAAGCATGTCTGTGTGTGTGTCTGTGTGCATGTGTGCCTGCATGTGTGTGTGTGTGTGAGAGAGAGATTGTAGGAGAAACGTCAAGGAGAATAAAGACGTCAGATTCGGAGTAAGTTGTTGACAGCTGCTGTCCCTGGAGCAGTTTGCCGTGTTGATGATGAATTGTTTAAGGGACTGAGATATTAAACGCTCCCAGTCTTTCGCCCGCCGTTCAGTTGCTGCACGTTACTAAGGAAACAACTGTGACTCTCCTATTCTTTCATCTAAGTTCCCTCCTAGCTTGCTTGAGTACAGTCTGCATTCAGAGGCATAACTGAGGATCACGTCACCCTCCTCCTTACTTTTACTCCACAGATGTTTTCAAGGCGAGAGCAGCTTGCCACAGATGACAGGCTGAGGGTTTTCTTTGTAACACTCATGCAGGATATGCGACACAAACCCGAAGCTCTTTCAAGCTGCAGTGGAAGTGTTTGGCCACTCAAGAGTACTTAAAGGGACAGTTCAAGCTGCAGATCTAATTGAAAATTTTTTTTTAACCACACAAAGACCCGCATCTGAAGTTTAGTTCCTCACTTTTGCGCTGTAACTATGTGGCTAATGTAGCTTACATACATAAATCCTCCAGCCATTCTATGAAAGCTTCTGCTAATTGACATTACTCTCGTCACACACTGGCCTCAAGCCACATTAAGATGTTAAAGCGTTCACGATCCATTTTTCTTGCATTTTTTTGTACACGTTTTTTTTTAATCTGCTTTAGTATTAGTCCACTTTTGTGTGGTTTTCAGCACTGATTCATTTTTATAGGGCCATTTTCCAACTCCTCTCTGTTTTTCTTACTGTGCCTCTAACACTGATCTGAATTCAGTTGAAATACTCCTTATAACTTCGGTGTAAACAGGCAGAGCTAAATTGGGGTTGACTGAATTCGTGGATATATATTTTGTGACACATAAATGAGTGGGCTGTTTCTGCAGCTTAGCTTCTATCTGTGAACTATGGCCTGGGGAGTGAATTAATTAAAATATGGAGATCGATTTTTTCAGCAAGGTAATATACTGCTCAAAAAAATAAAGGGACACTTAAACGACACAATGTAACTTCAGGTCAGTCACACGTCTGTGAAATCAAACTGTCCACTCAGGAGGCAGCACTGATTTACAGTCTACACTGTTGCCTCCTGAGTGGACAGTGTGATTTCACAGACGTGTGACTGACTACATTGTGTTACATTGTGTCGTTTAAGTGTCCCCTTTATTTTTTTGAGCAGTATATATTAAATCATTGGTTCCAGATACTGATATTTATTTAATGTAAATTAAAATAAATATTGTACAGTTTTTTTACATTAATTTAATACTCCTTTACTTTGGTACATAGCTCTGTTCTGAAAAGTTTTAGCGTAATTTTGTCTGATTTACATCGTCACTAACCACATATTTAATATCACTTAAACAGGGAAGAGTTGTGAGATGATTGAGGCACGCAGCTTGTACAATGCTAACAGGAGGCTATAAGCTATATTAGCCAATTCAAAACTAAAGAAGTTAACTTCAGATGGTGGCCTAGTGTTGACCCAGTGGGGAGTTGGTGGCCTAGTGTTTAGGGCGTTCGCCTTGCAGTCAGGAAGCTGTGTGTTCGGTTCCTAAGACCGCTAAGCACCTCTGAGGTACCCTGAGCAAGGTACCGCCCCCACACACCTCTCCCGGGCGCCGTGTTCCTGCTGCCCCCTGCTTCACTTGCTGTTCACTTACGACAGAATGGTCACTTCCACACACCGGGTGATGGATTGTGCTATTTTGTGTATTTGTTTGTGCCAAATTATGACTTTAAGGAATGCATTAATATGTTCTACATACTCTGTGTTACAATTTGGCAACATATTACCCATTAGACTCGATAGTTTTGCAGTGTGAGTGGAAGGATGGGCTTGCAGAAGGGAAGCAGCAGGGGCACAGTGGGGAGAGATGTGTACAGTGGTGGGAGAGAACAGAAGCGAAACAGCAGCCGCGGCTCCGGGTCCGGTCCGGCCGGATGGCTTCCTGACAGGACACGGATTGAGTTCCTCAAAACAGAACCTGATCTGGTGCTCAGATGCTTGGGCCCCTGCACCTGTGGCCTGGAGGAGAACACAGAGAGCTGGAGGCACAGCCGAGTGGGGGGGTGCAAAGGGTGGGGGTCCAGCTTCCTTTGACTGACACCTTCATTACCAGCGGGGCGAAGATAATTAGCGAAGCGCTCAAAAGTTTGGACACACACACCTTAGAATAATGTAGAAACAGACAGTGTTCGCGTCTCTAAATCAAAACCATTTAAGAAGACTCTGTTTCCCAAAGCTTTTGAACTTTTTCTCAAGCAACTTCATGAAGATGCTTTTCCAACAGGCCTGGAGAAGATACTTCTCAAACAAATTCTTTAATTTAAGTTTTGGAAACTATTTACCCTCGAGAATAATCGGATTAAACTATCTGCACGTTTATGGAAAGCACACATCCTGATATGCTTGGACCCGATAACGTTGTACGTGAAACTCTGTGTTTTTAGATATTTGGTTAATTCTGTTTGTTGAAGCTAATGAGGGAGAAAGTGACGAGCAGTTACCACCTCTGGATAAACGAAATGTCAAAAGCAGAAAGAGCGATGAAGTTGTGTGCAGACGTGACATTTGAAGCGACTGAAGCAAATAGCAATGGGCAAACAAAGCATGCGCTGAAGTTATGGAAGCTGTTAGCTCGCGCTCGTTTCTCATACAATAACCTCTCACACAAACACTCATGACGGACAAGGGACAGGTGGGCGCCGGTCCTGGCACTTTATGAAGCGCTGGGCTTTATCCGGGATCCCTCTGGTATTGTGTGCGTGAGCGCGTGTGTGTGCGTGAGAGAGAGACGGCAGAGCTGCGGATGGAGGGGAGGCAGAGGGTCGATCTGTGTCTAAACATGGTGTGGAAGAAACAGCGGACAGCTGGAATCAGGGCCGGCCATGGAGCTGCGGAGGGACATGGGGGAGTTGCTGACCACTCCACGCCTCATCACATGCCCCCGTCCCAGAGACAACCATTTTTCTCTTATTTGTCATGTGAGCCCATTATAGAACTTCACTAGCTCAAATATCAAAGCACTAGTCTGCAATCTAAGATTGATGGCCTTTTGTGTCACTCACTGTCCTCTTTATTACAACCTCATACCTTCTGCTCACTGGCAAAGGTCTACCTAACTTATGGGCACCCTTTCGGTGTACAGTTACAGAGTGTAGCCCATCTGTAATGTAATTTGTCAGCTACCCTCACTGCAGGGACGAGCAGTGCTAGGTTGGTAAGGTTAAGAGTGGCCAGAAATATCCAGTCAGAACAGTTTAATGCTCCGGAAAGAGGCTACGAAGTCTGTTATTGCAAGTAATAGGGACATAAGTAGTGATGTTACACATGATAATACTATTGCACATAACAAATGTACATAATAATAAAGATAAAATAAATGATAGGGATTCAGCACACAGTCAGAAACCGAGCACTGATGAAGGACAAGGGAACGGCTAAACCAAACTGCGCCTCCACAGATGTGATACAGTCCCTTAGGCCTCTTTACACTGCAGGTCTCGATGCTCAATTCTGATTTCTTGCCTACATCCGAGTTTCTTTACCTTCTGTTTACACCTTTTTTTTAATTGTGACCCAAATCCGATTCGCTTGTTTACACTTGCTATTGCAAAAGGGGGTTGTTACACCACACAGTAGCCAAGATGGACGAACACGAAATATGCTTAATGCTAGCTCTGCGATAAATTTTATTTATTTATTTTTATTTTGTTTTGCGATAAATTCACCAAATAACAGCATGATTTTGAGGCAGAGAAGAAGGAAAAGGACGATTATTGCAGCTGCGCTTCAGTTATTATGGCCTCGACCGTTCAGAGGAGCGTCTGGGTGCGGGAGAGATCTCAGGATTGGTGGAGAATATTGTGGAGGGCTTTAGTGAGGAGCAGTGGGTCCAAAATTTTTGAATGAGCCAACTTTCGATTTGCTGCGTCAGCGTTTGTCCATATTTCTCTCTTAAGGGGCTTTCAGACCGAACGCGGCAGGCGCTGCGCTTTGCTCTGAAACCCATTGTTTTCTATGTCTTGCGCAGCTCAAGAGCGCAAAAGCTCGACGGCCTTCTGCGCACACCGTGGTCAAAGTTGAAATTTGTTGAACTTTGGCCGATGCGCGCTGTGACACATTTTCGCGCGACCAATAGGATCAAAGCTTTGAAGCGGGATGGTGTTCGGTCTGCCCCTTCTAAACACAAACACACACACAGCGGGTTTGGAGGAAAAGCTAATCTTAAAAGTCTCTGAGTGTCCAGAATCTACATGTACACGCACCACTACTGAATATTTTGAGTAATTTACCTATTATTTTAATATTAAAGTGTTTTAAGCAAAACTATCAAACCAGACTTCACTAAACAATAGCTGGAAGATAAAGACACACCTTAGAAATACAGTGAGAAATATACAAGAGCATTGTGTTGAAAACCATTTAATTTATTGTATTCTTTTATATAATGGTATCAAAGCATCGAAGCAGGCTAGTTTGGTCTGTCCCGTCTAAACGCACGCACGCACACACACAAAGAGGGTATGGAGGAAAACTAATCTTAAAAGATACACACGCACGCGCACACACACACACACACACACACACGTACAAACACGCACGCAAACACCCACACACACACGCACGCGCACACACACACACACACACACGCACACACACGCACGCACGCAAACACACACGCACGCACGCACACACACACACACGCACACACACACACACGCACACACGCACGCGCACACACGCACGCACACACACAGACACACACACACACACACGCACACACGCACGCACACACGCACGCACACACAGACACACACACGTACAAACACGCACACAGACACACACACGCACGCGCACACACGCACACACACACAGACGCGCGCACGCACGCACACACACACAGACACGCACGCACACGCACGCACACACACACGCGCGCACGCACAGACACGCGCACACGCACACACACACACGCGCGCACACGCACATACACACACGCGCGCACACACACACGCGCGAACACGCACACACACGCGCGCACGCACAGACACGCGCACACACACACACACGCGCACACACACATGCACACGCACACGCACGCACACACACGCACACACACACACCTTAATTTGTGTTTTGCCCCACAGATGGATGCCACATATGCTTTATTTAGCATTTATATTACTTTGGAGCATGACAGCACGCAATTATAGCAAAGCTTCCGTCTGTCTGAAAGAGCAGCTCTACTCCCCACTCGTCCAGACAGAAACCTCCCTGCAAGCCATGCCATTCAGCAACAACACAATTACCTTTCATTACCAGCATTTCCACTCCATAGCTATTCAAAGCCTCGCTTTGTTTTACGCAGAGACGAGGAAAGTATTTTACCGCATCATGTGCATCTTTTAAATAACAGAACTGTGAAGGTTTTGGACCCAGAACAGAACCACATCTGCCTCTGTTACTTGGCACGCGTTGATGAGCTAAAATTCTACCCTCTGTGTTGCTTCTTTGATTTAAATCCCTTTCACAGCCTCCCATAAGGAAGTCGTCTCAGTTCTATTCCTGCGTATTGTTTGCTGTCCACGAAATCTTCTTCGGCTGCCAAGTTCTCAGAGTTCCTCAAAAGACACTTTGCAAAGCTTGTGCTGAAAACAAAACACAGTTGCAAGTTCTTCCACTGAAAACGGGAGTTCAGTAAGTGCGGAAGGTGGGATGGATTTCTCTAGTATGTGCTGACAGTGTATTCCAGTACTTGCTGTTTATAGAGGTCCACGTCAGGATTTGGCCTATAGTCAATTTTATTGAGCTCTAAATCTGCAAGTTATTCAGGTGTTGATCTTAAAGGCTCGAATGGTTCAGCTACACCTATGAAAAGTGTACTGTACCTATGTGTTTTATATTAGGGCTGGGAATTTAACTAGATTAATTAATCACAGAAAATTAACGCGTTGATATTTTAAACGCAATTAACCGGTAAGAACGAGAGTCAGTGTAAGCGCGAGTCTGTGGTCCCCGCGGTGTGGCCTGTCCGC
>JBBPDB010000036.1:12851557-12863246 GCA_037974465.1 Brachypetersius altus | reverse complement strand
TATGGAAACGCTGTTAATAAAGCTGTGAGTTCACACTGGATTTACGTTTATTATTATATTTTAAAGATACCCCCATTTTTATGTGTATCATTTATTTGTATATATACGTATATTTATCTGCGAACATAGTGTCTGATATTAAACCGGTCCGTGACCCAATAAAGGCTGGGGACCGCTGCTTTATAGTATGTTTTGATTATTAAAAATGTGACTAGTTCTAGATAGATATATTTAACTACTTCAGAAATCAGTTTTCTACCCATTAGTTTACACCTAAAAAAATATAGCTGTATAGCTTTAATATTATGTGTGTGTGTGTGTGTGTGTGTGTGTGTGTGTGTGTCTTAAATCAGGGCGGAGAGTATGCAGACCCCCCACAGTTGACCCCTGTAATAGACGCCCGTGTCAGACTCTCTCTCCGGCTTTCATTACGACCAACTGAGGCGGCGGATCTCAGGCAGAGGCTCTTCTTCCTCTATTAGTTCTAATCCTAGCGCTTCCACGGGCTCCGCACTGTCATTAATTTCATCCCATTATGAGAGAGAGAAAAGGAATTAAAATACTTTATTGTCAGCTTGGCCATTAAACAGCAGTATTATGACTGGTCATTAGCCTCTGTAACGGGTCCTGAGGGAGCGGAGGATTGGAGAGCGTTAGCGAGATAATGAGAAAACGGCGCTGGAAAGTGGGCTAATGCCTTCCAGAACTGATTTATTTACCCAAACCCTCAGTCAATCTATCACAGTGTTACACGCCAAGCCTTCAGAAAACAACTTTTGAGCAGAACAGGCTCAGAAAAACAACAGTTGAAAGCTCGCTTTGCTCCTCGTCACCATGGCTGTGTGTTCTAATGGGCTTCAAGTTCTGCTGGAAAACAGACTGTACAAAATTTATGAGAGAGAGAGAGAGAGAGAGAGAGAGAGAGAGAGAGAGAAAAAAGGAAAAAGCTTCTGAAATCAGACACACACTCTCTCCACGAAAACACATCAAAATGGTCAGGTCGTCGCTCAGCATCGTTGGAGAGACTCATATATTTACAGCCCAGAGAAACATCTTTCAGAATGACTCATGGTTCTTCACCAGGGATGTGTTTTTTGACAGAGCACTTCATTTGCGAGAGGGGAAACTGAGAAAGCAATATTTACGAGCCACATGTGTTCTGCCTTCAGAGAGGAGTGGGGAAGAAAAAAAAACTCATCTGCGGACGGCATCTAAACTTGCCACCCGTCACCCACGGATATTACTCGCCGCATGCCTGACAGCCGCGAGATCATCAATAGCTGTTTCTTTGTTTAAACGTCTGAAACACACCTTTGGATTTTATTGGCTGCACCATTGGAATTCATCCAAATCATGCTGCTGTGATGAGATGCATATTTTCTCATTCTGTGTTCATGTTTTCGTTTTTCCCCCCCAAGGATTCGCATCTTTCCCACTCTGGAAAGGGGACCTCATGAGCTGTTTTGCAGAATCGAGCACGTATGTGAACGTATGGAGGATTTATGGCTGTTCATGGGCCCACAAGCAGAGAAATGAACTGGGTGAAGTGAGTAATCTGCTGCTCGCTGGAGCGGCCGAGTCTGCAGTCCCCACAGACTTTCCCACTCAACAACCCTCCCTCTCTTTCGCTCTCTCTCTCCCTCTCTCTCTCGGGAGACTACCTGAGCTCTGCCCTTAATCACTCCATCCCCAATGTCTCCTCCATTCCTCTCCTCTCCTGCGCCCTTCATTTTGCTCCCCTCTCCCAGGTCCTCTCTTGAGCTCCACTGTCCTCTGTCCCTAGTTTCACCAGCACTGAGATCCTCTATTCATTACTGTTCAGCATCTCAAGAACCGTCCCAGTGAATCAAGGACTAAAATAAATGTATTTATTAGAATAAAAAAGAGATTATGCACCTATTTCTAAACTTAGATTCCTCTTGTCGAAGCACAAAAACATCTTTTTTTTTTACTCTGAAGGCAGAACAGCACTGCAGTGGAAACACATTCTTAAATTATAAAAATAATTTGGAACGGTGGTGGAGAAGGTATGCAAACTCCTTCAGTCTCTCAGCAACAGGGTCTCAGCAACAACACATGCATTCTTCCACTCAAAAAAGAAGAAGGAGAAAAGGAGTAACTGTAAAAACGAATCTCCCCCCCAGCATTTGAATGTATCTTGTCAGAGGAACACAGCACCATGTCTTTGTGGGTCCTGAGGCCAGTTTTCCAGCGCTATCCGTACGAATCGCTAAAGGCTAGCCAAGAGTGCTTTATGTTTGAGAAGATGAGACAAGGTCACAGGCTGTTGCTAAGCAGCTCAAAAGCTGTGAGGGTCTGTGGGGAGATGAATGCAGATTCACGCTGATGCCAGAGCAGTGACTTTGACAGCTGCTTGGAGCAATCTGAAAGAAATCATCCATGTTTGTGTCTGATTTGCTTCACTTTGGTTCAGAGTCAAATGGAGGAAAATAAAGAAAAACGATAAAGGGATAAAAAAAAAACGTGCGGGAAAAAAATCCAATCATCACCACTTTCCTGGTCAGCTGGGCGGTTTTATAAATAATGTGCTCGAACGTTATAATCATCATTCAATCAATTGCGATATCTATACACTATAATCACTGTTTGGCATTTACACAGCATGAGGCAAAAGCTAGTGTAATTGGTGGTATAATGACAGTGAGCAAGAGAGAGAGAGAGAGAGAGAGAGAGAGATATGAGTGCATCCTGAGGAGAGCTGTGCGTGTATGAGGCTTTTGCGTAGGCTGCCGCTTCCTCACGCGCGTCTCATGCATGGCTAATTAGAGAGCTGGCATTGTGTTTGTGTGCGATAACAATAAAGGGCAGTGGCTGGGTGTACGCGGGGGCTTTGTTCACAGCTATGCCCCCGGCCCACGCCCAAGATAACCAACTTCTCCTTGTTGGCCTGAGTTAATGACGAGGCCTGCGGGTGGCCCGCGCTATCACCGGCTCACTTGTTCGCTCAGCCTCTGTGAAAAAAAAGCAAAAAAGTCCCATCTCTTCCTCTCTGAAGCCTGGAGAGTGAGGCGCAGGGGAGGCACAGGCCTCGGCTGCCTGATAACAGACTGTTCTCCATCGCCATCTAATTAACTCTGGGTTCTGTTTACCAGAGCCAGCGCAGCGTGGTGCGAATCTCCCTCTCACTGCTTGATCTCTTCCTCTTTGCTCTTTCTGCCGGTTTGCTTTTTGCGCCGTTTTTCTGAAACAGCTGTCACGTGTCCATCGCGCTATCTGGCGACAGCACGGGTCTGTCCGGCTCAGCGGCTGCAGGGAAGACAGTCCGAGGTCCTGCTGGACGCCTGAGCCAAGGCAGATCACAGTGCAAGTCTCTTACGAGCCATGCTTCATAAATATTTCACCCCACATTTGTGTGATCCTTCCTCATTAACTGCATGCTGTCCCCGAGTTCAGAGATCAATCAGAGACTGACCTTCCCTGAGCCCCTCCCACTCACCTCCCACTGGCCCTGCTGTGATTGGCTCTTGAGCTGAATGAGCCAGTCCTCGCTGTCGGCCTCCGCGCAGTGGTGCATGGTGATGATGACCGGACGGGTTAGCAGAGCTCCTAGGGGACCACAGCTGACCACCGGGCTCAGAACAGTCTGGGTGTCGTCCACTGAAGGCCTGTGGCCGCACACAACACAAACAGAATCAGTGTGTCTCTCAGTGACGGACACAAAATCCATAAAGACAATAAAGCAACTGTCTAAAGTATCAATTAGGGCTTCAATGATACATTAGTGGCTTAGGTTCTATACAGGCAACAAACACATTTTAGCCCATAAGTTATATTTATTTGATGCATTTAACAAAAATATGCCAATCCTTTTACACAAACCTTTAATATTTGATGTTTCTCCTATATAGTACATTCAGCAAATAAACATGGGTCTATAAACTACTGCATATAAATCTAACCTTCAGCACGAGGATGACACAAAACACAAAAACAATTAAGCTAATTATCACAAACTGAGAAAACTACTGTGAATGCAGGGAGGCTCCGCCCCCATGTTCCACTATTTAATGGCTGTAGTTTATTTAAGGTTCAGAAATGCAGCACTATCACATTTGACTAAAGTTAACAATGAACAAATATAAGAGTCACTAAAGTCATCCATGAGCAAACAGTGGGAGTTTGACCAGATAAAATGACATCTAATTACTTTAGCAGTGTTTTTAGTCTTGTCCTGTATGTTAGTCATATTAATGAGCATTATTGGCTCTGAAAGAAAATCACGTGTATTTCTGCACGGCGGCGGTTACTGGAAAGAAACAGCGCAGAAGGCACTTGGACCCCGGCTCTCATTATGTTGTTTGTTGGGGCCAAGCTGGAGGAGGCGGTGGAAAATGTGAGGAGCATGGCATGGGGCGAGACTTGAGGGGCGGGCAGATGATTTTCCTCTGATCGTGGCGTGTCTGGCTGGGTGTGCTGTGCTGTGTGTGCTGTGTCTGGCTGGGTGTGCTGTGCTGATGAATGTCGGACTCGGTGGGAGCGTGTTGTGGATACGATTGGGGAGGAACGTTACCTCATGGTCTCCTTCCTGTGCACCGTCACGTACATCTCATACACCCGTCCCTGAGGGATAGCACCTGCTGGCACCAACAAGCTCACGCCTGTGGACACACACACACACACAAACACACACACACACAGGGCAACTGTCAGCAATCTGTGACCTCTGCCATGCTCTGCCCTCTGCCAGGCCCTGTGTCTGCCAGTGCTCACCATGGCGCCAGGCAAAGTGCAAAGAGCAAAGCCCTGTCAATGTCACTCACACACACACACAGAGCCAGTGTGGAAATTCCCTGTCTAGCTTCGGATGTGACACCATGGAGGGGGTTGATTCTCTCCAGCAGGGAGGCTGCTGCTGCCTGCTTGAGCCCCACAGCAAGTGCATTGATTTTTCATGTCCTTCATGTGAACTCACTCATGGGGTGACCGCCACTCTCCAACACAAAGGCCATGCTGGGCAGTGTAAGATGCTCAAATAGCCCTAAATCTCTGAATTTAAAGGAACCTGGCGGTTAAAATACCTTCAAAATATCAAATGCTGCTGATATGGACAAAGTAACATATCACAGTTTTATACAATTATATATCTCAGACAAAGCTGAGCTGAAAATGTTGAAAAGGTTTGTTTTTAAAGTAGCAGGGGATATGTTTTATTATGATTTTTATAATGAGATTTTGTTCAAACTGAAATCAACTGTTAAAGAATGAAACCTATCAACAGTGAATATAAGTCATAGCTTTGCCATTAATTATATAATAATGTAAACCACCTTAATGCTCAAGGACAAAATACAACACTTATCACTACAATTTACTACAGTTTCTTCAAATTCACTTGTGTCTCCTGTGACTTGTTGGGATACTTAGAGCCAGGTTTCTCAACCACTGGACCACTGATGAGCCGCGAAGGCTTCTGATTGGGCCGCGTGTATAAAATGAAGACAGGCCATTGGTCCACAATTGGTCCACAACTGGTGACAAAAATTTTATTGTGTTTTGAGTGAGTTTTGTCAAGTATTTTGGTGCGCCCGGACCAGAGCTCTTATTGTCTGAACCGAAAGGTTAACCGAGGGGCGGAGCCGACAATGCGAGTCAGTTGATCAGAGCCTTTTGTTCAGAATAAATGGGAGAGAAGCGATGCTGAAGCTGTTATTGATTTATAATTCTGTAGTAAAAATAAGCATTTCTCCAAACAAAATGGCGTCTCAGCTCACACAAAACGGAACATCCATTTTAATTCTAGTGAGCTCTAAACATCAGTTGACGAGACCTGTGGGTTGTGGGTTTTCTGTGTCATAAAAAAACACCTTCTTACAGGGATGATAAGGATTGACACAAGCATGATATAAAATCCAGTATTCCATCCTGTGTTGCTGTTTGAAAACTTCTTAGAACTTCTTAGAGTCTTAGAAATGTGTCCAATCACAAACAATAATAACTTTATGTGACGGAATTGTAATGTTTTTGTTAGTACTGTAAGTTACAAGATGGCCACCAAAATAAGGGTGAAAGCTAACAGTGGGGCTTGGCAACATGCTGTAATGTATAGGTGGACCATAATGCTGAAAAGGTTGAGAACCATTGACTTAGAGCACAAACAAACAGAACGTAATTTAATAAATGAAATGATATTTGGTTCAGAGTCAAATGGAGGAAATATTTGAATACTGCCCTCTTCTGCAGTTCTAGTATTGCAAAAGACAGCAAAACCATCAAAAACACAGATGTCACGGTACCTCGACTTTGGGGTCATGGTTCGGTACATACCTCGGTTTTGGGGTCATGGTTCTGTGCGGTTTGTTTTTGTTTATTTTAAATAAACAGCAGCGTAATAACCTGTAAACACACACTCTTGCTAATATTTTCATGTATGTGTAAGTGTTACGCCAGTAGGTGGCACTATTGCACCACACTACGACCCAGGTTTATGATTTACTTGCGCTTTTTGGTTCCTCTGTGATTCCGTATTACTTCAGTCACGACTTCTCCATCGTACCGTGTATTCTCCGAAAGACATCATGTACCGAACAGTGACCCATGTACCGTGACGGTTCGGTGCGAATACATTTACTGTTACATGCCACTACAATGTCAATGTCACTGCTGTGCCGAGAATGATCCACCACCTAAAAAACAAGAAGTGGTTCTGAGGGGTCCTGACAATGGATGACAGGCGTAAAGTGTGGCTAATGATACAGAGAAACAGTTTGTAAGTGTGAACTACCGTGTGCACCTCTGTTAGCAGTTGAATGGACAGTGAGTGTAAATACAATATCAGTGAACCTAAGAAAGGTACGTTTTGCTTAAAATTTCTCAACTCGAACTTCCACACGAACACGCACACCCACACGCAAACACATAGACAATGTGCTCCATTGTCTCGCATTATTCATCAGCTGTGCTGAAACTGTAAAAAACTTTAAAGATTGGAGCTGTTATGCTTTTCACTCCTCTCCAAGCTGTGAGTTCCTCTGCTGCTGAAATATTCATCTGATAAAATGTACAATGATGCTTTGTGTAAATGAAAGGGGAGGGCCTTGGGGATAATCCAGGCTTTGTGCATGGCATGTTTCTGATTTTATAGACCAACAAATGTCTGCTAGCACATGTGCCTCGTGTGACATAAGCAGTCCAACCCATCCAACCAGTGGAAAGTGTCTTGTATTGGATTCTTTATGGTCCAGCCCATCTTCTACTATGACCCTGTAGGGAATAGCTGCTGTAGCCACATTACACCCTTCACACACATTCGGAGAGCGGCGTTCCAATCCCGTTTCATAATGAATTAATGGGCAATAGTCCTGCCGGTTCCGGAGGGGATGGCCGACTGACGTGAGAATGATTACCCTTTCAGACTCCAATCTACGGAGTGCCCTAATCCCTTTATATCGCATATGCCACGCTAAGTCTCTTTGAGCGCTCTTCGCGAGCAGATTTACGAGCGGGCCGTGCCACCGAACAGAAGCTGCTGTTGCGCAGCTTTGGCTCTCGGGGGAGCTGTAAAAATCCCTCCTTCTACGATGGGAAGATTCAGTGCGTCTGCTCTGTCGCTAGGGCCAGATCTATTGACCTGGAGAGAGTGAAGGACACAGCCATCCATTGAGCTGAGCACAGCGGCTTCAGAAGCACCCAATAAAATCAGGAGGGCATACACATGTCCAGCAGGGTCCAAAACACAAGCCATGTGGTTCTGAGCTGCAGCTACAGTCATTCTCGTAGCAGATCCTTCGGGGTAAGTAACAAGGCAGATGAACTGGAGCTTGCACAATAAAGCCCAACAGAGGACAGATCACTGATCACTGATCATCGCAATGACTTTGTTTTCGGAAAGTGAGATGACTCATGGTTCAGTACTGAAATTTGCTGATATTGGCTCTTACTTGTTATTATTTTCACTTTTACTTTTACTGTGTACCAACATTATGGCATAAATAATAATGTGAAAGAGTTTGGTGGCATTTGTGGTTCTGAAACAAGTCCTCGGGTCGCCCACATAATCAACACCCAAACTCCGGGGATCAAGCAAAAATGTTGACCGGCAGGAACGGGTCCTGAGGTCTGGTTTGAGAACCACTGCGGTAAAGACCTCGTAATCATCCATGAAAGTTTAGGATTGGTGCAGCCCTATTTTATTACAAACCTAAAGCCGTGCTGGTTGGCTTCTCTGCTTGTGGAGGTCTTATAGACCTCCGTGGTAAACCTCCACCATTTCTCTCTTTCATGATTGATTGGCATAAGCTATGATAAACAGCACCACAGGCTTAGCAAGCGAGCTCAGCTTTCAGAGACTAAAGCCCACTTCTCCTTCCACATGCCTGTACTTGCACAAGAGAAAAGGTCTGAGGCCCTGCATTGATTCCTTTTCTTTGAAAAACACAGAGAGTGAGAGAGTGGGTGGTGGAGGGATGTTGAGAGGGGTGGCAGAGTGTGAGAGGGGTGGCAGCATTCTGAAGGCTCTGTGTGGACTCTGGTAGTGTTTAATTTAACTGCTGAAAGCTGCCTGTAATCTGTGTTTATAGGCCGGGCTGTAATTCTGACACCACCTCTCCCTCAGCCACACTCGCCGTGGCCTGCTCTTCATTAAGCCATCCAGCTTCAAACAGAGGCTGGCAACGCCCAAACTGGGTGGCTGCAGCACTGCCAGCCTCCAAACTGCATGTGCTGACACCAAACTGCATGTGCTGACACCTGCGTAAACTGCCTTCTCCAGGATCATTTCAAGCTGTGTCCTACAGACAGCTCAAAACTCATTCCACACTCATCAGCACAGAAGCTGTTGGCCCCTGTCCTGTTCCAGGTCATGTAATACTGTATATCTGTCAATAGAAGCTGATTTGATATTTGCGTTTTGATTTACTGGTATTTTGTTGCATGAGTTTGTTCAACTTTGTTGTTATTAAGAGTAGAGTAGCTGGACACTCCGTTAGTTTTGACCAGTGGCTGTTGGGCTGTTTTCATTTTCCACCTTAAAACAGTTACACATTTCAGATTTTCTGCTCGTTAACTACTGAAAACATGCCTCACTGCCGCAGGCTGAGGATATTTTTTTTCCCCACATCACCTCTATGGCGTAAATGGAGCAAAACAGGGTGCAGTAACTACGGGAAAGGATCGGGCTCGGACAGACACAGATGGATTAAAGCATGCCTTGGTCAGCTCAGAGCTATTATGTACCTGAGTTGGGGACGATGAGGTGCCCGCCAAGAGAGTTGAAGGAGCCGAAGGCGGTGCAGGAGGGGTCCCGGCTGCGGACCAGGCTCTGGGTACGGCGGCCCATGGTGTCGCTGTCGAGCAGTGAGTGCGGGAGCTTGGGAGAAAGTTTGGAGGAGAAGTCTGACAGGTCCTCCTGTGGAGTAATCAGGCCTGATGAGTTGTATACTTTGATTTTCAGGTTGGGCAGCGGGTCCAGCAGCGGCGAGTTGGTCATGGGGATTTTGTCAGCCACGTCATGGAGGGCATAGACGGGGCCACGGTACATAGCTGCAGCTGAGGTCAGATCAGGAGGTGCAGCCAGGAGATCAGCTAAAGGAGAAAAAGAGAGAGCAAGGAAGAGAGAGAAGGAGAGAGGGAGAAGGAAGTTAAAGCAGGAAAGGAGATACACTTTTTGTTCTCTGCAGGCAACAAACCTAAATATGCATTTTAATGCACACTTGCTGTTTATCTGTTGCTTAACAAATATAAACACAAAACTCAAAACATGCCATGATCTTTGCATAGGCCATAATTTCGGTTTATTTTTATATGCTTTTTTATAGCTAATATAGTAAATACAACTGTACTTGTGTTGTCTGTGGAAACTTTGTCCCTTATTTCACTCGTAATTTTGAATAATTTGCACATGACTGTATTTTATTATGATTTGAATTTGAAGAAGAATTTTTGATGACGATTTGTCATCATTTAGCATCAAAATAAATGGAGAATGCACGTAAACCTGACTAAAACCTGTTGCTAATGAATGTACATTGTATGTAAATATAATACATTGCTACATAACTTTGTAATCAATTGGAGGATTACAACTTATGTTTATATAGTACAGCAAAATCACAAGAACTCCAAACTGCAGAGAGTTCCATCCCTTCTAAGCAAAGCAGCCGAGGTAAGTCAAAGTACGTTTCTCCTACAGATCCCGGCACATTCGGAGCTGTGCCCTGCAAGCGGATACAGTAGTTTTTTTCCCAGATTCTGTTCTGGGTTCTTTAGTACTGAATATCTGTCAACAAGGGCTGGGCGAAAAGTAATCGAAATCGACATTCAGAACCTATAATCGATAAAATTTTTCCCGGTCGATTATTTCGATTAAAAACACTACCGCGTGTGGAGTCACGTGACCCTGCTCCGTTATGTTACGTTATTCCACCAACATGTCGAGCACGGATAGCTCAAACACTGAGACAACTGAGCGACTTGTCAGTGAACTATGAGGGCAACAATAAATAAATAAATAAATAAATAAAATAATCGTTCATTAATCGTAATCGAGTTAAAATGTTCAATTAATCGAGATTTTGATTTTAGGCCAAATCGCCCAGCCCTACTGTCAACAGAGTCTGATATTTGCGGTTTAACAGAAAGTATGGTTTGTATGGAAATCACTTTTTCACCTTTAACTCACTTGTTCACCTTTAAGCAAAACAAATCCAACGCCTGTATGCTAAGCTCCTAGTTGGCTTTC
Source organism: Brachypetersius altus (assembly GCA_037974465.1). Classification (NCBI taxonomy): domain Eukaryota; kingdom Metazoa; phylum Chordata; class Actinopteri; order Characiformes; family Alestidae; genus Brachypetersius; species Brachypetersius altus. The sequence goes on along the minus strand of JBBPDB010000036.1, from coordinate 12,852,550 downwards.
TATACATTAGTCTCGTCTCTTGTAAGTGAAACAGCCAAGGGAAGCCAAAGAACTTGCCCTGATTAAGTATCGTTCTCCCACAGATTGCAGCATATTTGAAGGTGCAAAAGTTGTCTATTCCTCCTCTTCCTCTCTCTGAGGCAGGCGGAGCGCCTGGGAGGGTCAGTTATGGATCGGCTCGGTGCTCGGGCGCACTGCTCCGGGCAGCAGATGGCTTCCTTATTAATGAGCTAATCCCTTCGCAGGTACACAGATGAATATGCATGGGCATGCTGAGTGGGCGTGGCAGCCCCGCTGAGCGCTCTTCGTCTGCCCACCCTCCTCCCCCGCATCTGCTGAGAGCGACTCAGACGTGGCCCCTGTAACCCTGTGGTCTCCGCAAGTGAGATGAATGTAGCTGAATCCAAACATGGGAGTCACCGCGCGAGTGTTGTGCTCTCGCTCTCCACCCCACTCCGGAACAGGCAGAGCCTTGGCAACCATGGCAACCCTGCGGGCACCATTAAGTATCGGAGGCATTGCAAGCTCATTGACCAAAGGTGCAAGTCATCAAGTAAAGCTGCTCTTGTGCACTAACTACACTATAGAAGTTTTGCTTTTACTTGAGCTCATCTCCAAGCACTCAACTGACTTTATTTACAGAGTGTACAGACAGAATCTCCAGCTGGCTATTTATTGTGTAGTTTCAGAACAACAAGCCTGATAAATCCAGATGAATTTGCATCCTGTTTATAATCATTTAAACAACCGATTTCAAAAAGTTTGTAGAAAACTGTAAAAGTGCAATACCATTCAAAACATTTCATAATAATTATAACACATAAGTATTATAAGAAGTTATCTGCCTCATGATGCAACTGCCACTTTTGAAATGTAAAGTATTATGGATATAAATTGTACTATAATTTTAACCCTCTACATTTATGGCATTTATCAGACGCTTTTATCCAAAGCGATTTCCATTCCCTACCTACAGGGGGCAGTCTCTCCCTG
>JBBPDB010000036.1:12752897-12763135 GCA_037974465.1 Brachypetersius altus | reverse complement strand
GGGAGAGACTGCCCCCTGTAGGTAGGGAATGGAAGTCGCTTTGGATAAAAGCGTCTGATAAATGCTGTAAATATAAATGATTATAGACACAAGTCTGGCTTTCAAGACAAATGCTATGATTTTTCGATTAGCATTCTGTCAAAATACTTACAGTGAATGTATATAATTTAGAAGGCTGCATGTCCTTTTCTCTGTGTTGCTATAAAACCTTCCTTTTGCGCAGAAGTTGACCTCACATATGCACTGGTGCTGCCACAGTCTCTGAGACAAAAGAGCGCCGTCAGTGGAGTTAAAATTGAATAAAGTAATCCATGTTCAGAGTCTCTCACCTTTAATACTACATTTGGATTAAACATTGCACCACTGTAATGTTCTCCCTAAGGCTGATTTGCATATTTCCCCAAGGAGTCCAAAATGCTTGTTTCTTCTTCGTGGGGATTTGGGTGCCGCTCTTTTGATAAGCTTTTATAGTTTCCCAGCGAACCAACAGGCTAATTAAACTATTTATATTCCGTTGTGATTGCGCAGGAGCTCTGCAGTGGCCCATTGTCCTTAAAGCGCTCCCGTGCTTAATATTCTGCACGGTGATGGCAGGGCAAAAGTTTAAACCCAATTTGCAAATCGGGAGAGGGCTAAATATCAGAGAAAATTAATGATGACCAATTCACACGCAGCATCAATAGGGTGGCACTGTGACGAGATGAAAGTCGGCAGAACATGCCTGCTTATCAGCTGCTTTTAACACACAGGGGCTGGAGGAAAGGGCATGTGCACACACTCTCACACACACACACACACACACACACACAAGCACTCATTCCTGTAACACCGGTTGACGAATACTAATGCAGGTAATTCCGTCACGTCGAACAATTACCTTGTCAGTCTTTTCGAGTTTAATCCGTTCCCACAAAACATTCCTTTCTGAAAGAGGGACCCTAAAAGGCTTTAATCGGCATAAACAGCATATGTACGAGAGAAGAAGCACACAGATGCTGCCACTGCTGAAGCTCCTCATTGTGAGTGCGGCTGAAGGACACTGAAAGCTATCAAGTGTAAGACGGCGTCTTTAGAGCCTGGTACACAGTGACTGGCACGGAGTCTCACTGCCCATGACTCAGTTTCTCGCTCTCGCTCTCCTGAGGCACTTTCCCATAGGCATACAGGAACGGTGCTGTACGGTGAAGGCACTGAAGTTGCAGCATGTTTTGATTTTCCAGTGTATCTCAGTGTAACAGTGCTTCTGACAGCTCAGCACCAAGCAGTTCTCCCCTCAGTTTATAGCTGGTCGCCCAAAACCGCGCTCATGGAGGCAAACCGGCGGAAGGTTTTTTGTCAGAGCTGCGTTTGTTATCGTTGTCTCTTACTATTCATAGTCTAGTTTAAAAATAATTCTCCGCATTCTTTAGCCATGCGACGAATACTCAACTCATCTAACTTGTTATACACCTTAATGTTTCTACCTGCATTAAAGATAGATTTTTAGTGTCCTGTAATGTATCTTCAGCCCAAACAGACAGTAGGGCTTGTACTTTGTTGACTTCCCTGTTGTTATTTTTTATCTATTGTTTTTTTGCAACGACACAAAACAAAACAATCTCTTTCCACGTTGTGAAGACATTTCGACCTATGAGAAAGCTACGGGACCGTCCCATAGCTGCGGCCTGCTGCTGGCCCTGTCGTTGGGCAGCACCGGTATGGTTCGGGTGCGAGTCACTTCATGTGTATTATAAAAACGTTTTTTTTTGCGGTTTTGCACGTTTCCTCGGGTCAGTGGAAAAGCCCCATGCATTCCTCCACTCCTGTGTTTACCCTGTTCTGAAAGAAGAAAGCTTCTTCTGAAACCATCCCTCTCCTTCCCAAAGCATGACAGAAAGCAAGAGATTACTCCCGACCTCAAAAAAGGTCCTTTCCCTTGCTTTGCCTGCTTTCTCTTTTCAACTCTAATTAATACCTCCAGCAGTATGTGCGGATGAGGTTTGGAGAGGAGGGGGATTGTGGATTTACACACACTTCAGACTCATTTGAGACAGCGTAGGCACTTGTGTCGGAGGGAGATGAGAGGAGAGTTTCGTATGTGCGCTAATGCGACAGGGCCCACGGAGCGCCGAGCCACAAATCTCAGCCTGCAGCGGTAGCGAGCGCGCGGAAGAGGAGGGGAGCCAAACACGTGGCGCGGCTGACGGCTTTACAGGAGGAAGGTTGGGGTACAGCGGCACAGTTGGATTCTACGGAAAGTTAATGAAGCGACCAGCTTGATCCGAGCTGCGGGCAAGAGGATAGAACTCCCCCTCAATCACTCTGCTCCCATTCATTGCTTAATTATTATTGGAGGAAAAGAGGATCCAAACTTTGGGAAACCTTCGACCAGATTTAAGGAACAAACAGGATGCTGTGATTTTGTGTATTACAAGTTGAAGGAACCAGCAGGCCTTTTAAATTTGAACATTTTCTTCCTGGGAAGCGACATAAAGGGGTTGTTTCTGCCTTGTTTTTGTGTGGTGCATGCTGCAAGGTGTCTGGAGAATCTACAAAAGTGAAAAAAGCCGACGAGAGTGAACTCACTCGTGATGTGCTGGTAATGGAGGTGTTAAGTGTATACGACACACAGTGAAAGTGTTCTGGGACAGAGAGAGAAACATGAGGGTGCCTGCAACACACACACACACACACACACACACACACACATTTACACACTTGCACAGCTTGTGTAGTCAGGGGACCTGCCGGGGACTGTGATTTCACCCGGTCCCTTCAGTCTTCCACTGACTGCTGAAGTAGGTCAACCAGATATAATGGAAGGGCAATGAGGGGCAAGTGTGCCTCCTCCCTCCCCCCCAGCCACAGTGCCATTAGAGAAAGAAAGAGAGAAATAGAGAGAGAGTGTGAAGGGGAACTGGGGACCCCTACTGAGCCAGGGACCTGACAAAGACCCACAGACCCGCAGCCAGCCACAACACTCTCATTCAACCAGCCACAACACCCAACAGACCCCCCTTTCACACACACACACACACACACACACGCAGATGCACATGTGCATAAATACATACACAGTTCCACTGACTTGTGTACACACACAGATGTACACACAATCCCACACACACAGCACACACTATCATTACCGCTGCCAGTACCTGCCTATTTGCATTTTCGCAGGGAACTTAAAGGGAAAAGTAAACAAAAACAATGACTCATGCAGACCCACAGCTTTGAAAAGCATGCAGTACATACAAATAAAAGAAGCGCAGAATCCTGCCGTATCACAGTGGGATAGTGTGGAAGATGAGTGTACATAAAAGAGACGCTGCAATCACACAATTCAAACTGCATCACAGCAGCACTGCTCGGTTACTGGAACAGGGCCGAAGACGAAGAGCTTTCCTAATGTTTCTGCCTTCTTATAAAGCTAAAGGAGTCCAAAAAAGAAAACAGAGAGAAAATATCCATCTTGCCCACTCAGCACCACCAAGCAGAGATCACTGAAGCTCGTCGGTGGCCAGTGGAGAAAAGCTGCTTTCCAGGCCACTGCTTTCATCCTATCCCTCCTCTCTTCCCTCTCCCCACTGTCTGTGACCTCTCTCACCAGCTATTTCACTTTCTTCCCTTCTCTGTGTCCTCAGTGCAAGAGGATCCTGTCCCACTCGCTCATGCATAAGTCATCAGCGAGGAAGCTATCTTGAGGAAAGGCAGGTCCAACTTGCCCTTCCCTTTTGGCTCTAATGACCCTCGTCTTGATAATAAAATTAAAACTGGCTCAAGTAGATCCAAAATTAATTATTAGAAAGTGGCCTTAATACCGGTCTAAGTAGAGCCTAACAGAATCAGTACAGAGTGTTCTCAGGGTTGGCCTGAGCAGACTGTCCTTTATTGTGGCCTGAGAAGACCCAAGCAGAATCAGTACAGAGCGTCCTTGAAGACAGACCCAAGCAGAATCAGTGCAGAGTGTCCTTGAAGACAGACCCAAGCAGAATCAGTGGAGAAGGGTCTCAAAGCTGCCATGAATAAACCTAAGCAGAAAACAGTACAGCAGGTTTTCAAATCTTAGCTAAGTAGACCCAAGCAGTATCAGTACAGAGTGACCCCAAAGATGCAGATCCAAGCAGAATTGGTACAGAATGATTTCAAAGATGGTCCAAGTAGATTCAAGCAGAATCACTACACTGATTTCAGTGATGGTTTAAGCAGATCCAAGCAAAAACAGAACAGAACGATCTCAAGGATGGCTTGGGTGGACTCGAGCAGTATCAATCAAAAGAGATATTAAACAAGACCCAAGTTAAGTACGTTTCTAAACAGGTCTGGGAAGGCCAAAGCTGAATCAGCACAGAGAGATGTCAAAAAGCAGACTTGTGGCCAATCAGCACAGAAAGCCCAAGACTCTAGACTCCTACCTACCATTTAACCAGTCCGCTCCCGCTTCATACTAAATTGTGCCCTCACTTATAAACTGCTGCATTAAAAATCAAGCATCCATGCCTAGTTATTTGGAGGACATTTCCCAGTAGGCAAAGGCTACTGCCTGGAGAACGCGGCTGCCAGAACAGGTGATGCCCTCACCGATGAATGCCCTTGTTTCTCATTTGGTGTGCAAACGTCTAGCTGTGATGGCAGTTTGAGAGTTGTGAAGGTCCAGGCTTGGGTCATCTCACTTCTAAACTCCCTCCTTCTGGACAGAAAATCGCTCATTGGGCCAATTTAGGTAGCATAGTAAACACACGGTCTCTCGAGCTTACACTGACAATCACGCTGGCAACTGTGGCTTTCGTAGTTCTGCTTTTTCCTCCCTCGGCTTCAGGCTGCGAGCAGAATCGTTCTGCTGCAGAAGTACTGAGCAAGGGATTTCAGGCACCATCTTATTAAAAGGTTCTGTGGGAAAGGAAAGGCCATTCTCATCAGGATAGACCAGTTGGTTGGCTAGAGAATGCACTGACACCCAGACCAATAAGCCCTGAGAGTGGAAAAGCGTCTTTCAGTCTTCGGTTGGTCTGGGAGAGAAAGTAATATGGTGTGTGTGTTACGTGTTGATTTGTTATGGGAGGAAAAAATGAAAAGGAAAAAATGAATTTCGGCACAAAACTAGGTGCATGCAGTTGTCAACACAACGCATCACTGATTCGCAAACTCTGAACAGAATCAGTGCAGAAGCTCTTTCAGATTCTTGACAGGGCTTACAGCCTAATACTCTTGTGAGAAAAGAAAATGGGTCTCTCTTTGCACCAAACAGTATTCTTTAAGTCTATCACCTTTAAGTGGCATCTTTGTTACGTAGGGGAAATGCAAAATCGGCTCTGGCCCAGCGCATTTTTGTGGCGTTAATAGCTCCCCTGTACCTGCGTATTGTAATCAGGTCTTCTCTTGGTCTCGTCTCTCTCTGTCACTTGTCGGCATACATTTCCCACAAGCCTCTGATGCATTCTGACAGCTACAGCGGACTGAGCCTGGGAGGATGAAAAGCTTCCCCTTTTCTGCACCTCCTCAACATTCATATACCCAAATATTTGACTTAGGCTGTGATGTGGGATCCTTGAAGACTTCGGTTTGGGCTTTTCCCAGTAACTGATCTACTTGTTCAAAGCAGGTGTTTAAAAACATGTCTGATGGAGTGTGTTCTCTTAAAGTATGCTCAGATAAAGAGGGGGAGAGAGAGAGAGAAGGAAGGATCGGAAATAGACAGATTGTGAGTGAGAGACAAACGGAAGAAAGAGAAGAGACAGATAAAGAGAGTGATAGGAAAAAGGAGGCTGTCCCAGGGGGCGACAAGAGACCACTCTCTACTGCCAAAGCAAAAATCCCTCTGCTGACTTAAACCTCCTGGAGTTTTGTTTTGCCTTTGGATCACGTCTCTGCTGTTACTGAATTTACGGGGATCCGTTCGAGTAAATGATAATGGAAATGAAGATATAAAGGTTAAATGACATGACACATCTGGCTGCTTGAGTGACAGGCTGACGTTGCCATGGAAACAGTTTTAAGGCTGAATGCAGCCCCGTGAGGATTTTGGTATCTCACATTTCCTCCTTTGATGTCACTAAGTCACACACAGTCCTCTGTCTCACACACATATACACAACCAAACACAACAGCTACACCTATCTGCACCCTCAAGAGAAGTGTTCGGTCTGTGGCCCAAAAATCGGTGACACACTTCGCAGAAAGAGCACGGTGGAGGCTGTAGATCACATTTTTGCCATCTATATGCTATGAATTGGAGCATGAAGAGTCAAAGGGTCTGGAGGGGAAGACCTTAATGATGCAACAAGCTCTGATCCTCAGTATCCTCAAGCGCTCCCTTCAGTGGATTGATGTTGCAGGCTTTCTACTGCCCTACCCAAAGCAGTGCAGTCTTTAATATTTATGTGGCTCGGTGAGAAAGAGATGTATATCAACACACAGTGTTTGAATCACCTAGGAAGAGGATGACTATCACATGTGCCTGCACCTTTTAAGATAAGTCCTTATTGCTGAGGGCAGCCTGGTGTGATTCCATCTGTTGAAGCTAAGGTCTAAAAGCAATGCAGACTTCATTTGCATGACTCAAGCCCAAAACAGTCTTTAATTGTCATATATTCAAGAAAAATGCACATAAGCAAAATGTACACTGAAAAAAACAGGCGCGCACACACACATGCACACACACACACTGCTGAAGAGTGAGGCTCTGCAGTACCAGACGGTGACAGACAGAGCCAGCCAGGCCTGGCTGGGTCTGGGACACTGGGGCTTCAATTATTGCAGAGAGGAGCAGTGCTAGGCAGGCCAGGGCTGGAGCAGGAGAGGGGTGAGCAGGCAGCGGCAGAAGCCCACACCCCGGCCCCCCCTCCGGCAGCCAGCCAAGACAGCTGTGATTAATGCACTATCTGCTCCAGCGAACAGCTCAACCAGCGAATACACTAAACATTATCATAACTTTTCAGCTCTAATCGCAAAAAGAATACTGGGCAGCCAGAGGAGATTGATGCTCGGTGCCTCGTCCACTACTCATCCGGCCCCTTGGTGTCTGCTGGTCGTTTGCTGTTGCTTTAAGCGAACTGTGCCTTGAAGTGGGCGCGAAAGAAGAGTTAAGGAGGAACTGGAGACAAAGGGATTCGCTTCTTAACATGACAACATTTACTTCCAACCATCATCCTTGTTTCAGCATCACCTAGACTCCGAAGTGTGAGTGTGTGAAATTATTGCCCAACCCACAAAACATGCATTTGCAGAGGAAGTGTATTTCATCGCAGCAGCCACTGCACAAGATTATGGCTGCTGTTATATTGTAATTTTGCTGATCAATGGCCTGTTCTCCTCCTGGTTCTCCCACACCCAGCTGCCCAATATACCACGGCGGCAAAGACGCCCTCCACAGCACCCTGGAGGCCTCCAGGATCCATAACTGTATCCTGTGTATTACCCGATCTACTGTGATTATCTTCATTAAACCAGGCCATTCACAGCTCTGGACAAATCACTGACTGAAGACTGGACTGCAGCATTAGATGGGCTTGTATGGCCATCGGACCAAAAGCCCATTCCTTTGCACGGATGATGGACGCATCAGGCACGTTGGAGTTCCAAACAGCCACGCAGTAAAAATGCAATTTTGCACGAATGTGTCTCCCGGCAACCTTTGAGATTTCTGGGCTGCTGAAACCCAGGTCTCTAATCAAGTGAGGGAGAGGGGGACTGTGGTGCCCTGGGGCGTGCTACCTAACTGCTCTCCTCTCCTCCAAGCTGAGGCTCACACATTATCAGCCCTGCACCAGGAGAGAGGGATAGAAAGTAGGAAGGTAAAAATGAAAAAAAAAAAAAAGTTGGAGGAGCAGGAGAGTGGATCCTTATATAAAATGATAGGGGATACTTTCATATGGACTTCATCCGCTCGAGTGGAATAGTTAGAGAGGCCTTCACATCGACCGGATGTTTCCTCTCGTCGCTGGTCTCTGTCTGCCTGATGGTAGGAATGTGTTGTCTCGGCAGGACAGTGTGGTGCCACTTGATAACCTGAAGCCCTGGTGCCATCTCGACAGCCTGAAATCGCAAATGGAGCTTAAGTGACGGTATCCATTAAGACCTTATCCTGCCTGGCAGGAAAAGTGTCCTTCAGAGGACAGATGCCACTCCTCCCTCCTCTTAAGTTTCGATGGGACAAACCGCCAACTCCCGAGTAAACAGGATGGGAAGAGAACGCACGAGGCTTCCCTTAACGTTGTTTTTTATTTGTTTTATCTAAAGATATGCATTTATTTCTACTATATTCTCAGCTTCATTTCTTCCGATCTGGAGTCATCTATGCAGAGATGAAATAATTTAACAGTTTAAAAATACACTGCAACATCATCAGAGACGTGCTCATCCTCTCATCTGGTTGCTGTGCCGTAGTGTTCTCTCTTGCCAAAGGAGGTTCCTTCAAGGAGATGTTCTCTGTACAGCTAGAGTGGCATCGAGTGACAATGTGTTCACTTAAACCCTCTTAAACCACATCAGAACTGCAGGGGAAATAACAACGTGCTGCCCAGTATGGCCAGGCTGCCCGATTCCACTTTCGTTTTTCATTCCTGAGCGCACATACACTAGGAACGATCCCAAATAACACGTTGTTTGCCTTCCAACTCGTGCAAATGATTCATTGGCGGAGCAATAATTACACTGTTGATTTTGCTCATTCAAGACATTTCGCAGCACATTCTCCACTTCAAAAAGCTCATCTAACATCATCTGTTCCCCTGCCGTAGCAACAAGATCGGCGGTAAATGGAGAAACGGCGAACAAATTGTCCCCTTTGAAGTCCGTGCTCCACTTCATTAAGGAACTGCCATTTGATTTTGACATCTATGAGGTACGGAGGAAACAAAAGACTTCGAGTTTAAAGCACAGACTTGCGCGTCCTTTATAGGTGTCGAGATGAATGTATCATCCTCCCCACTTCTGTTAAGGAAAGGCCACTTTGCGAGGCCCAGTGAAAAGCTTTAGAGTTTTAGAAAGTTGGTCAGATGTCGGCACTCCCTGGTGGAGGACCTTTTTTTGGCCCCCCAAGTGGGGGGGGGCTGCTCAGGTCAGTGGGTATCAGGAAAGGACGGGGGCAAAGGTTAAAGTCATTATTGTCTGGGTGGTGCGGTGACGCCCCTGGCCATTCTCTCTCTCTCTCTCTCTCGCTCTCTCTCTCTCTCTCTCCCCCTTTCCTCCCTCTCTCATTCTCCCCCCTCTCTCCTTGCTCTATTTTTGATGAGCAGCGGGACTCAGAGAGCTGGCCCTGCCACTTTAATATTTCATAGATCCATGCAATAACACCGACAACATCTCCCTCCCTCCCCAACCCCTCCTGCGACCGTGCCCACCGGCTACGCGGCCACTTGGCTCTCAGCAGCAGCGTGGAGAGCAGGTGTAATTTGCAAATGCTAATTGAACCCTGCCACGGGTCAGCGAGCCTTCCTGTCTCCCCAAACCGCTATCCACACCGGGGCCTCCAACCAGAGTATCTGCAGTGTGGTGCTTCCTCTGTTCCTTCCACAAACGCGCACAGGAGGCGAGTGCCTTTGTTATTGTCACCAAAACTCCCCGCCAACATCCTCTCATCAGCAGACGGGGCATCCATCTCTCCCCGCCTAGACCAGCTGCGCCAAAACTCTCCATGGACAGGTCAGAGAATAAGGCGGTGGTTAAGCTCAGCCCTGCCATACATCCACTGGCTTCCTCAGCATCTCCTTTTTCAGGTTGAGAACTAAAACAAATATACTTCAAAGCCTCTTGAAGTCCATGACTTTCATTACATCGCAATGCTTTTCCCAGTTATAGGAGTGAGGAAGGAAAGCAATTACGTGGAATTCAAGGGGTTCGACAGATACACTGTTTCTCTGTTCAAAAAAAAGACTGCAGTTGTTCTAAAAAATATTTTAATAAAATATTAAAGGGTGAACAGAAGTTGTTTTTAAGTTTAATTTGATTTGTACAATTCTTACCTCAAACACCGTTTTTACAGATTGGGATTAGCCTTTATAAAACTGAAAGCAAGATTCATTCAAGAAGTGACTAGAAACTAGTGTTAGGATGAAAAGCTTGTACTAGTTGAATAATTGTTGTCATTTTGTAAGTCGTTTTAAATCCGTTTGGGTCCCCTGATATAAAAACGTGAAAGTCTGGTCATACGTGAACACGCCACAGCACACGGTGTGAACAGCACCTTCCTCTGCATTTAACCCATTCACCAAGTGAAGCAGGGGGCAGCAGGAACACGGCGCCGGGGAGCAGTGTGTGGG
>JBBPDB010000036.1:12710305-12721100 GCA_037974465.1 Brachypetersius altus | reverse complement strand
TGGTGTGCTGAAGGTAGGATTCGAACCCATGACCTCTTGGTCTATAGGCAAGTATCCTACCCACTACGCCACCACCACCCCTATTTAGCTGTTGTTGAGGCACTGGCGTCTTTTAATATGGTTCACCAAGCAGAACTAAGAAATGCACTATTTTTCCATGATGCAGAAAAATTAGTCCATGCCTTTATTACCTTCACCTTTAATGCTCTGCTGTCAGGCTGCTCCAACCGTCCAGAATGTGGCAGTTGAGTTCCTCACTAAAACCAGAAAATTCAACCACATTATCCCAACATTATCAAAATGTCATTGGCTTCTGATGAAGCCACTGTAGCACACAACACTTTGCACTTTACAATGCACTGACATTTTACATGGCACTGTCACTTTACTTTATATTATACAACTCAACCCGTGACTAATTACTGTTGCTGCACTGCATTGTCTTTCATGTCTCTCATGTCTTTTAGGTTCTATCTGTGAAGAGGGTGTTCAAGTAAGAATTTCATTGTACTCTGTACACTGTACTCTATACATATGACAATGAACTTCAACTTCAAATTTTGTGTTGATTAAAAAATTCTACTATTGATTTATAAAGCCCTGAACTTCTCTTTTGCTATTAACCTCCATGCTCACTTAGATCTAAAGGTGCTGGTTATGAAAGCATGAGGAGAAGCCTTTTCATATAAAGCCCCCAGCTCGGGTATAATCTTTCTAATAGCATTAGTAAGACTCAGACTTGACCAAGTCTAGACTTAAAACTAGGGATGCACCGATTGATCGGCCAATGATCGGAAACTGACGATTTTTGGCCTGATCGGCCCGATTTGTGATTCAACCCGATCCTTCTTTGGGGGGTTTATTTATTTGTTTATGTATTACATTTTCTTTATTAAAATTTGTAAAGAAATTTCGTTATGAAAAAAAAAAGCTTTCTATTAAAGAACATTAGATTTTTGTTTGTATTTGCTGTAGAGTTGCCACTATCATATGTCACTATTATAAAAGTAACCAGTAAACAGGGAAAGTAAAGACCACGTTACATTAAAAAAGTCTAATTTTCTGTGATCTGGGGGGAAAATCGGTATCGAAAAAATCGATATCGGCCGATCACACTTTGAAATCGGTAATCAGAAACGGCCAAGAAAATTGCAATCGGTGCGTCCCTATATTTTACCCTTGATGGTGCATGGTCATTTGGTGGCTTGGTGAAAACACTCACCCTCATTGGCGTCGGGTTTAGAGTTCTTGATGTAAGCTGAGAACTTAGCGAATATGTCCATGCCTGCCGTGTTGGACTCCGGGTGTCTGGCGCCGAGTTTGGCAAACCTGAACACAAAAAGAAGTTAACATTAACAGCTAAACAACTGCTCATAAAATAATCTGCGGTATGTGCATAGAGCGCACGCACGCACACACACACACACACAAATACTCACTTGGGTGGGCTGAGAACATCCTCCAGAAACTCTTCGATCTTGTTGACATCAGTCTTCACCTCCCCATTGAACGTGATGAAGGGAGGGTGCGTTCCTGGAGCCAAATTCTGAAGATCGGCTGGTTTCCTAACAAATAATGTCAACAAAAGTGAATAAACCAGCTGTTACATCGTGACCACAAACTAAAATATTAAGAATACATTTCTCTACAGGAACGTAACTGCATCTGAAGTCAGTTCCAATAAGACAGAAATGTCTCTAAAACCATCCTGAGTGTCTGGTGGCAGCTGTGTGCTGCTGGTGACAGAATAGCTTTGAGCCTGATAAACATTTCTCGACTGAAGTAAAACATAAACAAGAATATTCCCAAAAATATGATGAGGCTCTTTGTTCCTGACCTGTTAAAACAGTGAGAGCTCAATATTGAGAAAGCAGTGTGTTGCACTAATCTCAATTAGAGCCCGACCGATATATTGGCAGGCCGATATTAGTCATTTTTCAAACTATCGGTATCAGCATTTATAATGGCCGATAAATGAATATTGCAAAAATGAAATAAAAACGGACGAAACGCCCTTCAACCATGTCATGAGTGTTGGTGTTGTATAGTTTGTCCACCAGAGGGCACTCTACACCGTCCCTGTTGGCAACACTCGTGTATAACGCGCCACACATCCTGCAACCTGCTGATCCAGCCAGAGTCGGGCAAAGAGAACCAGTTATCCGCGAGTGAGATCATCGGTGAAGTGTGTTCAATAACTAATGTTAGGGAAATCTATATCGGCCGATATATATCGGAATATCAGATTTTAAAACCAACAAATATTTGTATCGGTATCGGCCTTTAACCATCAGTTTACAACTCTAGAGCTCCTTCATTCAGTGATGTACCAGAGCAGAGATTTATAACCTGCAGGTCTCAGGGTTGTTTTTTTAATTATTTTCCGAATCTCCAAGAAACCAAAAGCACTAAGTGGTTGCCTCCCTCAATCCCATCAAAATGCTCTACTTAGGCTAATGATCGTTGCTTTAATTCAAAATGACACGATGCCACATCTTCTGCATGGGCCCAGTATAAAAATAAATCACAGGCAGCAGTGTCACCATGACAAGATGAGATTTAACAAATGGTAATGTGCTTAATTAGGCACCCCCGTGATCTGTCTTGGAGATGTCTGAACCCCACCAAATGATGGCGGATTGGCAAGGACCTTTCAATGGGATTACTCAGGGCTAATGACGCCCAAGCACTTCAACCAAAACAAACACTGCTTTGAAGGCAATGGGAGCTGAGAGAGTGGAAAGGGTGGAGAGCTCCAGCAGCTCGAATGCGGGGGCCGCGGGCTTCTGGCCACAGTTCCCGTACCTGACAGAGAGGACACTGCTACCAACAGCATGAACAGGAGGATTAAAGTCTCTCTGGGCAGATCTCTCCTATAAATTCACCTCCTTTCTCCCACAGAGGGATTATCTGTCAGAGCCTGGCTTAATCACCAAACCATTCGCCCAACATTCCCTCTAATGCCTATTTTTATAAATATATGTTTGTGTGTGTCTGTATATATATATATATATATATATTTCTGATGGAAACTCTCAGTAATACTGGTCTTCCAAGGAACATACTGTTATACTGAACATATACTATTTAATGTTATAAGATTTTATTCTTTTTAGTTTGGTTTAGTATATTTAGTAACATTAATATGAAAAACGAAAACACTCACTGCTCAGTTTTTACATATTTCTGCAGGTGCCTAAGACTTTTCCACAGTACTGTACACACACACACACACACACACACACACACACACATATACAGTAATCCCCCAGTTTTGTCGCGGATTCAGTCACTTTTTTGAGAACCAAAGTCATAGTTTTATGCGGAAATCCCCACAATAACATGGAAACTGCAAATATCATCCGCCTTTTTTTGCTTTTTTATGGCAATAAATATATTTTTTCTGGATGTTTTCTCACAAGGGGACACGTTCACCGCGCTGCAGGGTCCCAATACTTTTGTCCCATGCTCTTCTGAGTTGTATATCTCGGCAGGGAAAGAACCCAGACACTTCAAACTCCACCGTTCTGTGGATCTCTTTTCAACGAGCCCTCGTTTGTATTTTTTGCCCGAGTAGACCAGCCCCCAAAACCGTGAGCTAGAGCGTATTCAGACGCACGTCCGTCTTTAAATGCGATCCGGGTGTAAACTTTTGTCGGTGGGGAATTTTAAAATTATTTTTAAATTCGAATACAGGTTTACCTTTACATTTCCTTTAAGGGTAATGCCTTAAACTGAGTTTAAAATGATATTAAGGTGTTCTGGGAGCAGATTTAGGGTTAGCACTATAAAAATAGACCTTTTTTTTTAACCAAAACACAACACTATTCACTATACGTGGGGGCTTACTGTGTAGGTAGATAGGTATATATCTTTTTCCTCTAATTTCTGTTTATTTACTTATTTATTGTTCTCCTTCTTCTGCCTTCAGTTACTGGAACTGATTTGCTGGACTGTGGTAACTCTATTCCAGCTACGTCAGTTCATCATTAACCCAAAGCCTTCTGCAGGTGAGTAATGGGAAATAGACAAGGACAATGACAAAACGACCTTCTGTCTGGGCGGCTAAGACAACTGACCACCCCTATACTTCCGCAATGCCTCCTCACAAGCATATCTGATCACCCCCCCAATCTCTGACAAATCCGCCCCCGGGGAGGTTCCCAGACACAGATACCTCTGTCTGTTGTAATTGATCATGGAACGTCAGCTGGCAGGTAGGCTGACAGTGCACTCTGGGACCTTGGGAGAAAAAGCTGGGAAGATAATGATTTAAGTGACTTTGCGGAGGTCAGAGGGCAGGCGCAGAGGTCGCGGGGGGAGTTTGAATACAGAGGGGGGCTCTTGTTTGGTTTGCTATGTCAGGGCCAGGCTGTCACGCCCTCTCACCTCTCCTTCTGCTTCAAAACAACTTAGTTGCTTCTCCTTCAGTGGACACCATAATCTACTAAAATAAATGGAGGATCCCACCTCACACACACACACACACTGAGGCACACACACAGCCTGCCTATGTCTTTGTTCTTAAGGTCCTTTCATTCTGTATCAGTATTGACAGAGATATTCTGCTACAGAGGAACTTTGCTGCAGCCCATCATTATAAATCAGCCGGTTAAGAGTCATAAAATTTTTAAGAGCTGCTCTTTGGATTCACACTGAGGTCTCCATTAAGAAAGACCAAAACCGATGACTACTAGCATGGCAACAGAACCACCCTCCACTATAATCTAGTCTAATTCTTTACTGTTGGGTAAAGTACGCCGAGCCATCATTAGCAGAATAAGAGCCAGAAGTCAGGGAAGAGGAATTTTCATTTTGCAGAAACCATATGCCCTCATTTCCATGCAGTCTGGCGAAAGCAGTGCGTTTTTAACATGTAATCAGATTTCTACTTCAGACCTGTTTCTTCAACACAAAACCACTTGTCTCCCCGTAAAATGCAAAGGGAGAACAATGAAATCAGAACGCGAGCGATCTAGTAATTATAGCGAGAAGCCGATTACCACCCAGTCAGTCGCTATCAGTTCCAAGAAGCTCCATTAAACACGCTCTTCTACCCCATATCTGCAGCTACACAAAATGTCATAGGAAATGTGGCAATGTCAGCGAAGATGAGACACAAACAAAAGTCTTATGTACTGCATGTTTAGTAATTATATTTCGACTGCAGTGTGTCTCTGAAGGTACATTAAATTTCAGAGCCTTTTTCCGAGGAAATCGAGTCAGCCTTTCATACGCACCCACCTCTTATCGAGGGAGAATATGAGCCGAAGACAGGGGAGAGCTTCTAAACCCCGGTGTGGTCTCCAAAATACACTTGGCTGGTGGAATGAAGATAAATAGCTGGAGAATGAGGAGCTGGATGAAAATGAAGGCGGAAAAGGAAGAACAAAGAGAGGAAGGCAGAGAAATAGACCAACACTGAGATAGAGGCCGCGTTGTTGGGCGTGGATCGCCAAAGCAATGAAAAATGGCAGTGAACGAAATAAAAAATCCTGATTAGTGGAAACTGTCCCAGAAAGATCCGCGAGCCTTATAACACAACTCCCCCTCGCCAAAGACGATTTTCACTGCAGCCTGTGGCTTTGGGGGGGGGGAGAGTTTCCGCCCTTCATCCTTCAGTCCTCTAATCTGGGCCTTGGGGCCTACGGAGGCTGCGATTAACAACAGTCAGGACAGTGTAAGTCTCTAATAGTTACAGTCTCAGAGTGCTGTAACGCAATTACAGAAGCTGTGGAGAAACAGCTAATGTGCATGCAACTAGCTAGGGTGATATGGATCAAGTATTGAGTCTGGCTGTTTTCAATTCACTTTCCAGCACACAAACAGGGAGCATTAGTTAGATTAGATGTGGAGAGGAGAGCGGGGAAAAGGAGGTGGGGGAGGCGCCCACAGAGGGCAAGTGGATTTGTTTAGCATGGCCTGTCAATTACCATCCAAAACCTTCTGCTGAATGGTTATTTATCTTCAGCAGGCGAGACAGAAAAACAGACGAGACAAAACGAACCCTAGATGAGATTAATAAAGGGGGAGAGTCCATTGACTGGTGCTATTCACATGCAGGGCCATGCTATGTTAGGAGTGTAGGGGTGGCTATGGCTTACGGCCGAGGCCAGGTTATACCTCAGATTCAACTTTCAGGCAGAACGAACACCTTGCAGTCTTGGATGCAACAAGGCGAAGCAGAAAAAAAACACAAAGTTGTGAGATATGCTGCATATCTGCAAACGACCAAAATCTGCATCTGGCCTACATTCCCTTTTGTTTGTGCAATAGAAAAAGCGTAACTTTGTTTGCTGGGTGAAAATTAAAGATGAAATAAAATCTGCAAGAGCAAATAATTACTGCATGGAAGGGATGCTTTGAATAACCGGCCATGCTGTGTGTCCTTGTGCCTGTGCAAATCAATTACCAGCATTTTACTACAAAGCTGAAAACACTCACCTCTAGGGACGCAAGCTCTGGCTGAGATCTGCAGTGTATGGCACTAGTTAGCAAATCATTATCAGCCTCATCTCAGACATTTCTCGGAGAGAAACTAGAACGGCGATGTTCGCTCGTGAACGGCTTGAGCAGAGCTCTCTCTCCGGTTGATACAGGAGGGAAAAAACAGGACTACTGTTTCCAGGCCATCGACCCACACACGCGTAATCACAACAATATGCTGAAGAAATTCGGGAAAAGGGACGCGGCGCAGGCGCAGCAGTATGCGGTTACCAAGTCTGCAGCAGAAATCGTCATCGTCATTCGCAGATTACAGTGTTTAATGGATTCTTCCTAATGTCCATGCAACAAAGAGCAGGGGACTCGGCCGAGCTGCCAGGGCTTTCTGAGACACCGTTTAAGAATATCTACAGAACCAAGACAAAGGGAGCTATAGCTGAGGTGCGACCAGAAATCAAAAACATTTTTGGTACGGAGCACTTTCTTGTCGACAGAATACTTACAGGAAGAACTCCTCTCCATGTGGACCATCTGAGTGGACCATCCAGAAAGATAAAAAGCGAGACAGAAAGTCCAGAGATGGTAAGAAGAGGTTCTAACGAGGAGCAAAACTGAACGACCAGGCCCTGTGCCTTGACCCATCAGAAGTCCAGAATACTTTTTTTTATTTATTCATCTGCTCCTGCTGGTGTAGCAGTGGCCCGTGTTACAGATTTGACTTCTTAATCACACGTCCTACACTTCATTTTCGAAACTCACCGCCATTAAACAATCTCGAGGCCTGGTAGTCTCGGTGCCAAACTCATGAAATAACATTCTGGGTTTTGTCAAGTGTCTCTTAAAGAAAACAGAAGCGGGGAAGTCTATCGCGAAAATGTAAATACTTGTGCCAGTGCTTCATGTACCCATGTCTCCAAAATTCATTTGATGTGGAAACAACTGCCAGAATAAAACATCATAGCAAAGGACTGCAACAGTCGGCCCCTTGTACTGCGCTCTTCCCGAGAGCAGCACAAAAAAGATCAGATTACCCTCCAAAATCATTTGCACATGACAAGGGGAGAGAAAGGAAATCTTACATGTGCCACGGTTGAACACAGGCTCTCGGATGCCGACTAAGCTCACCGCTCTCAACATTGTTTTGCCTGTTTACCAGACTTAGGGGTTCTTTGCCTCGAAACAAAGCAGAGCACAAAGTAGCCCAGAATAGAAGTGGTTAATGTGTTAGAATCTCTCCTTTCTTACAGGGATTATGGGCAGAAGGGAGTGCTTCTGCTATCGCAGCCTCTCTTCCTCTCCGTTTCCCTCTCTTCCTCAAGCCCAAAGTGCTGCTTCTGTTGGAAAGGCAGGACCGGAGCAAGGCTGTACAATAAAACCTCTCCTCTGCAATAACACCAATAAAACACCAAAACGCGACCGGTGAAGAGTAGGACTTTGGTGGCTTTACCGAAAGAACAAACATCGTTAGATTTACTGATGTGCTTTCTCACAAATGAGAGGCGTAAGAGTGGTGTGTAGGGCCAAATTTATGTGCGTGGCTACTGAAGGCAAGCATTCAGGGGCTGTAATTCAAATCTGACAACCCCTTGAAACGGGCCCTACCACAGTTCAAGCTCATGAATGGAGCACACGGCCGCTCTCTTTGCACCCGGGCCCGTTCGGACAGCAGCCAAAACCTGGCAGGGTAGCTGGCTGCTCCCCTGCCTGGAACCTATACATTTTATATGCTGTGAGTGAATCATTTGTTTTCCGTGAGAGAACGTTAGGGGAATGCTTAATGCCCTCTATAATGGTATCGGTTTACATCACTGAGGAGACTTTGTGCATTCGACTACATGCGGTTAGGTTTATGACCCCTGACTGAAGAAGAGACGCTGCTTGCTGCATTTCTCAGGGAAACAAGATGCAAGAGTTCATACTAAATTGAAAAACATACAAGTTCGACAACATACATCCAAATAGGACCTGCTCTTGAAGGAGGAAAACACTGTTGCACAAAGCAGTTGCAAGGTTGCTTTCGGTCCCTTTGCCGATTTCAAACGCTGTCGATAAAAAGGTCTTTGCTATCTGTCCCCAGCCAGCCACAGACTGCTGACTCCTAACTTTATACAGCATTCGCCACATCCATTAGGTTCCCATCACTTTAGGACAAGATTTATTATTTATCCACTTCCTCTTCTATGTTTGGAGATCTTCTGCAGGACTATTGTTGTTTAGTGTGGGATCTGCCCTCCATGTCTTCCCAACAGTTCAGTGAGAGTCGAGATCCGCAGTCCCTGCCTTCTCATTTTCTTTCTGCTACCAATTTTCTTTAGTGGCGTTTGAAGCGGTTGGCCGTAATCACAGGATGGGGACAGATCCAACCTGTGTTTTCCTGTCCAGGGCAAATTTAATATTACCTCCTGCAGCAGTGAAGGTCAGAATTAAGAGCGGTTCGGGGCCAGATCCAGCCGCTCGGCCCGGTCGCTGTAAACTGACCTCGTTATGGCTGTCCGTGATTAACGGCTGTTAACTCTCTCAATGAACACCTTGTGCTAGCCTAGTTGTCATTTACACTCCATCTCAACCCTCCCCTGCGCCTTTATGGCGACCATACGATTACAGGATTGCAGTGATAAGCGTGTCTCTCTGCATTCGGCTGTGGCAGGTCATGCAGAATGCCTTCATTAGAGAGACTTACTACTGTACGATTGTCGGCCGAGCGCCTGTAAAATTAGCCCCAGTGAGCATGGCCCAGTTAAGCGCTCCCAGCTCTTCAGACCCTGGAGACCAAGCCTGGAGATGCGGCTGCAATCGAATGTGCTGAGTTCAGCCTTGCCAAACATACTACTAACAGCACATGCAAGAAAATCAAACACACAAAACACCAGCATAGCAAAGCCAAATGTCTGGTTTTGTGTAGGAAGGCCAGCGTTCAGGCTGGGATAAATATACATGGAAGGAAGTGAGAAGCATAAAAGCAAATTCTGTGTGAAAGTGGAAAAATAAGCGCATGGCTCTCTAGACTCTCATTTAGACCTTTGATTTAGGGAGGCTGTGACATCAGAAATAAGACATCGGTACAACATGAAAAAACATTTTAAAGAGCCGCAGTGCCCGTAAATTTCAATCGCACTGCTTTCCTCAGAGTGGGATCTTCTTGAAAAATGCGCTTTTCCACATTCTCTCCGCACTCCTGCTCAAATGGGAGCCCGGCGCAGAATTGATCTCGCTATATGTGGCTCTAATTTAGCACCTCATTTAACGGGCGGAAAATACGACATTAAACATTGACATTGTGACACACATTCACTGGAGCCTCCCCCTAATGGTCCACGCAGTTTAAGGTTTAAGGCTATTTTAGCAGTTTGGGAGAAAACGAGGAAATATCTTGGGGGAATTATTAAAAAAGACTGCTGCCCTCAAGATGAATGCCTGTTACTTCACTGCCTTTTATGTGGGTGGATTTTATACTCCCTAGCCCTGAAACTCACACAAAACATGTAGCAGAGCTCATCACTTCTGGTCCTGGAGTTGAATCAGGTGTGACAGAGAATCAGGACTGGAACTGAAGAACCTGCTCTATGGTAAAGTCAGAAAACTATGAAGAGGAGCACTTTATCTCCATCTGACTGAGACGTGACACAGTCCAGGGGCTGGACGCAGGGAATCTGATGATTAGACGGAGTCTCTGACCTAAGAATGATGGTCTGCAGAGAAACTCCAGAACAGCCTCGCCCAGCCCCCGACAAACCCACGCCCCGCGGGAGGCCTGTTTGACATTAAGGCCTGTCTACTCATTTACCTTGCCTCAAAAGTTAACCGAGCATTTCCCCTGCATGGATTCGACATTCCCCATAAAGCACCTGCTGACGGTAATAAGAGACTAAGGTTCTGTGCATTATACAGCACACAATCAGTCCAAATGGACTGCCTCCCCCTAAGGCATGGCTGCTCTAATTACCCTACAGAGTCTGGGCTATTTCACATAACCCACTCCTTTAACTTGCTTTTCTAATGCACCGAGTTTAGGGTCTTGTCAGCAGGGGCACTGACAATGTCCTCTTATCATCACAGACCTGTGCGGTGCCCTAATGGAAAACAGACGTTGCTGAGAAAGTAAAAACCTCAAAGTGGCGCACAAATGTATGTTCTTTATTTAAGCCCCATAAAAACAGGAAGCCACAAACATTTATCTGTGCTATGCTTTCATCCTCTGTCGGCCAGGCTGAGGAATAACAGAGACGAGGGATGCTGATAAACTGGAGATAGGAAATGGAAACGCGTGGGTTCGGGTAAGGCTGCACGATTATGGCCAAAATGTTAATCACGATTATTTTGATTAATATTGAAATCACGATTATTAATCACG
>JBBPDB010000036.1:12684832-12696684 GCA_037974465.1 Brachypetersius altus | reverse complement strand
TCGTTCATTAATCGTAATCGAGTTTAAATGTTCAATTAATCGAGATTTTGATTTTAGGCCAAATCGCCCAGCCCTAAATATTAGTCATTTTTACCTTTTCAGCTGAGTCTGGGAAGTTGCAAGTTCTAATCTACATCGGATCCAGGACTGTCAAGGATTCTTGTCAATAGGAATTTGTAGCAGATCAAATAATGTAGATACTGTGTGTTCCTAGAGCTATTCTCAAATGATTTCTAGATGTCTGTGTGGGATTTTGCCAGGAGCTTTGGTTTCCTCCCACAGTCCAAAGACATGTCAGGTGGACCAGAAATGCTAAATTGCCTCCAGGTGTGACTGTGTTTGTCTGTGTATCTGTCCTGCAATGACTGGCAACCGGTCCACCTCTCCCCCAATGAATGCTTGGACAGGCTCCAGCCCCCCAGCACCCCCGGCTACCCTGGTTATTATAAACAGGGGATCTTGGCCAATTGACACTCCTAGGCTGCCAGATCACGTTATATGTTGCTATGGTCAGCAAAACGTCATTTTCTTGCTTCTAAGTTCCTGTTGTGACCTTGTTATGATATGAATGTCTTAGTTATCTGTTGATCATAGTCTGTTACTATGAAGATCTAATGACTCAGGTAGCACAGGTTGGTCTTCAGTTCAGTCATTACCATTTATGACTATAATCTCAGCCGTTTTAACTGTAACCTATTGTATAACATTGACATAACCCCGCCATAGACGCATTATGGAAGATGCTAAATGCGATTTTTTATATCACACAATGGCAATGAATTAAACGGAGTTCACTTAGTAAAAGCTTGCAAGTCAGTTAAGCTTTTATAACAGCAAGCATTACGACTTGTGTAACGATGCAAAAGCCATCATGGCCATCAGTCACGCCGTATGATTTTGCCAACGACCTGCTTATGACACTGTTATGATATACTTATGTCAGTGTTATGCTGGGTTCAAGTAAAATGTTCCCAAATCCCCCTAAATAACGTTTTTGTCCTCCTAAATGTATGATAAAGTGCGGTGTCACTGCCAGGAGGTTTAGACAAAAGCATTATTCAGAAATTCATACGAGCCAATAAACAAACACTCAAGCAGAGATTGTCAACAGATGCATCATGTTCCAGCTGCAGCAAAAACGGATTCCTGATCTGATTTGCCTCCTTCCCCCTGCCACTGTTTCCATCTCTCTGATGACTTTGCTGCACATCGATGAAACTAGTTTTGATCTTACTCTGAAGCCAAGTTTCACAAAGCCGTAGAAAGTGCAGATTAGAGCCAATCAATAATGCATTTGTTTCATCAATCTTCGGGACAATACTTTTAATATTTAAATGACCGCCAAAACCCCCCTTAGGCTTAACCTGACTGCTTCGTATAAGTTTTGCAATGATTAACTGTTTGAAAAAATGGATTTTATGTTTAGTCTGTATTACTTTTAATCAGTTTTGAGAGTTGTTTTATTTTTTGATTTGACTTTTTAATGAAAGATCTCCATTCCACTGAGTTTCGCATCAGACAGAGTAGGCCCTCTAATACTATCTTCCGCATACTTTATTCTGGCACCCACAAGGCTGTTTGATGGTCTGGTAGTCAAGGCCTGTCTCCTCAAGCAGCATTACAGAATCTGCTTCCTCCACCTGAGTACTCCCTCACTGTAGAGGCACATTCCTGAACCATAGAAGTGCTAGGATTCGGCCATACAAGCCAAGGCCCACCTGTTTTTGACACTGAAAATCCTAGACGAGCCAGCAGCCATATGCAGTGTTTGCATGCTGGCGGTAGATGGACACTCAGGAATGTTCTATCAAACACAATGGAAATCCTCCCCAGCCTTTGCTGTGCTGTGTATGTGGATATGGTATCCAGCGCCAACATGTAAATGCAGTGTGATGTTTCACCACTAACAATCTTTCAGAGACTCCACTGTTACTTTCACAGCTGAATCTAAATGCTCCTCGCGAGTTTCGGAGCAGTTCAGGTTCATGAGTAGGAGTGTACTGAGAACTGCATTAGCATGATGATCTCCGCGTTTGGGAGAGAAGGATCATCACAGGGATTTAAAAATTGAAAATGTATAACGAAAATGTGCTCTAAGCGCGAAAGTAGATGCGCATATAGAATCTGAATGTGGCCCAGTCATCAGTCAGCTCAGACACTCAGACAGGGTAGTAATTACCAAGATATTCAAGCAAGAGATACAATGCTTTCCCTGTTGCGAGCTCAGGTTTCATGTGTTCATACTTCATTTTAACCACATATTCTCAGCCCATATGCACTCACCACACATGCAAATTCACTGTGCCCACCCAAAACAGCAGCCCGGGCTCCTGGATCCCCCACTGCTGTTCCTCAATGGGAAGCTTTGAGTATCAGTGAGTTACAGGCCTATTATCTTGAGCGTGTGCGTGACTATTATGTGCCTCTATTGTTTGGGTATGAAAAGAAGCAGTTAAAGCCGGTACTTGCTGGAGGGTAATTACAGCCTATATAATCTGTAGGTTCGTTAGGCTATTAGTGTTAGAGATTACTGATAAAGGGACAAACAAGGAAGCCACTGTTTTATTTATACTTCTCCGCACTAAGACCAGTGCATTCGGTTATAGTTATATAATTAAGGGGAGCATTATTAGTTTAATGTCACAGGAGGTATGAACAGATCTCAAGTCACTTAAGTGGGTACAGGCAAGTCAAAATTAGATTCCCATATCAGTACACACAAGTCTAAAGATGAGTCATGAGTACATACTCATGTAAATAAAGTCAATTCCGGAGTCCGTATAGTAAAGTCAGGACAGGCAAGTCTCAAGTCCAGGGGTGGAGGTAGCTCTTGCCTCCGGACCAAGAGGTCACAGGTTCGAATCCTACCTTCAGCACTGGGTCCCTGAGCAAGACCCTTAACCCCAAGTTGCTCCAAGGAGAGACTGCCCCCTGTAGGTAGGGAATGGAAGTCGCTTTGGATAAAAGCGTCTGATAAATGCCGTAAATGTAAATGTAAGTCAAGTCTCGAATCAGTGCAAGGAGGTTTCAAGTCGAGTCCTGAGTCAGTAGAGGCAAGCCTCAGCATTCTTCATCAAATGTAACGCCATTTAAAATACAAAACAGACGATGGTTTAGTCTGACAGCATGCCGCATATGGAACAATTATAACTAAGTTTGTGGAGGCAAAATACAGCTTGTCCTTCATAATAAAAGAAGCCAAGCACAGCTATAGTTACTAACGAGAAACTGGATCTGTTGAATCGTATGTTCAGTTGATTGAAGCAAGCAGTTTGAAAGATCTTGTTTAGTAAAACAAAGCAAACTTTTCACCACCGACACCTACAGCGAGAAGGAATTTCTCAAGTGTGGGTCTTGAGTCCCAAGTCTGAGTCAAAGGCCAAGTCCAAGGATCCGGTGCTCATCACAAAGTCAAGCAGCAAGTGTTCATTGATTTTTTTTTTCCAGCTCGATTACTCAAATGCGCGACTCTCACTGGAATCTTCGCGTGACTCTGACTCCTCTGGAACTCACGGACACCGTTTATGGTGGAATGTGAAATATATGGTGAGTTCAAAGCCCCAAAATGTTTGCTACTGGAGTTTAATTAAGGCCTTTATTCGTGGCGGAGTAGTTTGACCGCATAAAGGCGCACCCGTAGAAACCGCCACAGAGAAACGCAGCAAGTTCTGTGTTCATGTATAACATTATACAAGCAGGCCACCCACGACGGCACCAGCCATCCCTGTGAGTGTGTCAAAGATTAAAGAGAGCTGCTGGATGGTCATGCAGAGGAGTAACTTCTAGCCGAAGGCGCCGCAGCTCGCCCAGAATTACACAAATACAGTTTTCACTTTCGCAAAGCTGGCATGTGGATGTGTCCACGAACATGTCCAACATCAAAGAGCAGCCCATTGTGATGTATTTACAACAGCGGGACGTCTGTCTTTACTTTGATATCGTGACTTTTGATTTGACAGCATTTGAAAGGCCTAACAGACATTAAAGCCATCCGTCAGAGCGTGCTGAAGCTCCGCTGCGGCCAGAGCTGAGCTCACCAAAGGAGGACATGGCATGTGGACGTTTTTATCTGCATAGTGCAATGCCTGAGTGATCTTAAAGCTCAGTTCATGACGGAAGTCCTCTGCTGTGGCAATATCAGCAGCCGGGCTTAGACCATTCAGTGGAACTCAACCTTGAAATGCCTTTTGTGTTTGTCTTTCTTACACTGAGCTTGCATTTGTGAGAAGATATAATTGAAGATAAAATATTATTGAACATAATCTGTTTTCTGTATTAAAAAAAACCCAAACAAATCTTACATGAAAACAGTCAAAACCAGCTCTCTAATTTAGTGACACGTGGACTCAATGTAGAATGGAAATAGAATGTAAATGTGATGATTAAATGTTACAAATGTTCAATTAACGCTGTTTTCTCAAACTGCTACTAACCTGCCACACCATTGGGCAGCTCAACATGCTCGGAGGAGATCACTAACTGCCCATTCTGCACTGGTTAGCATTGTGCTGAGAGGTGGGGTGGGTTAGGGTGTGTGGGGTGTGTGTGTGTGTGTGTGTGTGTGTGTGTGTGTGTGTGTGTGTGTGTGGTGGGGGGTTAATTGTGTTCTCCTGGACTCCCAACCTTGGATGGCTGTGGCGTGGCGGGGTACTGGAGTCCTAATCCTCTGATAATAGGGCCTACAATGTTGGGATATTAATTTCTATTTAAATTATTTGGACCCCGGTGGCATTTTAAATTTGTACAGGAAAAAATCAGCTGCCTATTTAAATAACCCTCAACTACAATGTCTTATCGTCTCTATCATGGAACGTGAAACCCCACAGCTGGCCTTGAGAAAGTCTGGACACCGACACGGACCGTTTTGTCAGCCTTCATTACATCACAGCTGTGTTACAAAAGATTTCACGAAGTGACATTAGCTGTCACAAGTGCTTAGATTTTGAATACAAAGAAGCACAAAGAAGAAGGTCAAGCCACTCTAATGCTGGAGGGCTCCAGCGGCGAGTTCCCATGTGGCTCATAACTTTAACTTTGCCTCAGTATTGCCATACGGGGTAATCTACTTTTGAAAAAAGGCCTCAGTCTATAAACAACAAACGGTGCTTCATCCACAGCTGATTCCCCCTATTACTTAAGACGTACACATCACCGCCAGCTTTGGCAGAGGAGCCAGACTCATGAACCCACTTTGATGACCTGCTCACTTTCCAGACCTAAAAGAAACACAGCTCCCGGGTGAGAGCGGAGAGAAGAACATGTGTGGAGTCTCGTTGAGTAATGCCTCCCTTTGCTCCCATAGAACTCCAGAGGTGACTCACCTTGACATCATTTCCTCTGCTCAATGTCCCCAATAAGAAGGAGAGCGGCAAGCCGAGCAAAGGTAGGCTCCTTTAATCTGCCACTCCATCTAGTGCAATTTCCACTTTATACCCCCATAGCTGCCATCTTAATCAGCCAGAACAGTGCACTAAAAACGGGTGTCATAGAGGGTTACCTGTTCTCCGGAGCCACGCCGTGCCAATGCAGCAACTGGGATTGAAGGGCAAAGGTTTTCTGACGTAATTACAGTGGGGTGTCTCTATTATAAAGCTTTTATTGCAAGATTATTAGTTATAATTCAACAGAAAATGAGAAAGGGTGACTGTGCAGGATACTAAAGTAGGCCTGTTTAAAAGTAGCTAGCAAAAAAAAAAAGCTTCAAGCATCTCATTACACTGAAATGACTGAAATGAGGCAGGTTTTATATATATATATATGAGTGGCAACTCCTGGTCGATATTTTTGATGAAACAAACCACACTTTATCCCCGTCGCGTGCTGCGAAACCAACTCAGTACCTCGCCGTGCCCCTGGGCAGCTTGATTTTCTTGCCCTAAGCACTTCACCTCCATGTTCTGCTTTTGCTGTTCATGTAAAAATACAGTAAAAATACAATAAACTCACGATTCAGTTTGATGGATGATTTAAGGCTACATGGTTCGACAAAAGACTGAAGACGATTCAATAACCTTAGAATGTTTACAGTGAAATCTGAATGAAAATGACTTTATTAATGAAACTGGAGCTGGCAGCCAGGGGTGCGGGTGGGGTTTGGAGTAATGAATGAATGTGAATGTGCCGTTGACTGACACTAAGAAAAATGAAGTTAATCCAAATATCATAATTAATTAAATGTTTATTCCAGGTCACATCTTTTGCATTGCGATATTGCAGCATGTTGATGCTTTATTTTAACCTTAGGGGGCGCTGTGGGCGGCAGTTGGCTAATTAGTGTGATTGCATCACAATTTTTCTTCATAAGTTTTATGAAAATTTTTCTTCTTAAATTCTTTTCATACCCAAGAATTCTCCACTGTTTCATTTGGGAACTGTTCCAAAACCAAAACATCCATCAATATCAGGAGCCGTATGTGTGCATTCACGTTTATGATCGGTTGATCAGGGGCCGAGTATCGATTGTTTAAAAAAATCAAAGCTTCTGGTTTGAATCCACGCTGCTAGGATATTTGTTATAGTACAAACTTTTGCGATTTTATAGCAACCATGCGATCACACTTCTCGTTTTCGGACGGAGGACAGTGCCTGTAGTGTGCAGGCAGGAGGAGAGTTCATAAATCAGCTGTTCTGCCAAACTACACACTTTATTGGTGATACTACAAGAGAAACCTGTTCCACTGCACGGCTGGGAAAACCCTTTGAAATACAGCCAGATGGGGCACCATCCCTCAAAGGCCGGGCCTCTTGACGAATGTGAACAATAACCAATCACTGGATGTTTAGTATAAGCTGGCGTTTAGCACACGAGGGGTAGCACATTTCCTCACTGCAGTTAGACCTATATTTCCCTCACTGGTGGGTAGAGAGAACAAATGCTTACTGCTAGTGTTTACAAATGTGGTTTAAATTCTCATAGGAAGTGACCATGGGTCACAGTTCTTCCTCTTCGAGCATCAAGCACAGCCTGGCTTAACTCACCTCACATCAAAAGTGGAAGGCTCCTCTCAGTTATGGCACAGAAGTGATGGAACGAGCTTCCCCTGACCATTAAAACTGCTGAGTCCCTCATTATCTTCAAAAGGAGACTGAAGCCCCACCACTTCAATGAGCACTTCGGGTAACACCTACACATTCATCCTTTAAACCAACTTAACACATACATCACAATTAACACAAGAAATGGTTGCCTGTGTCTTCTCTGCATGCCCTGTTGGAATCTTAAGCTCTTAATGAACAAGTCTAGGTTCACCAGTGTGAGGGCACAAATGCCGTGCATGTACCACTACCAGTCAAATGCTTTTGTGCACATAGATTTTCTGTATTTGCATATTACTCGCTTAATATTTACTAAAAACACACTCAGGATTTTTTGATAAATACATTAACAGTGTGTTTACAGTCGAAGTACTTTATTTGCCAGAGAATGTCGTTTTTTTTATTCATCGCTGACCTACAAAAAGCCACATATTAGAATTAAAATTCTAATAGTGTTAGATATTTAACGAGCTATTAAGCACCGAGCGAGTTTATTGGTGCATTTAAAGTTAAAGGACAGTCTAGAATTTGACTCGACACACAACCAGTTAATGGGAATCACGAAGTGTTATTCTTTCCATGTTATAAAAGAAGCTTGTTTTATTTGACATTCTCATTTACAAAGTTTAACACGTATAAAAATCTGCAGTTTATGAAATGAATGGTTAGATGGTAAACATCTGTGGTGTGTGCGATAACTGTGGACTGGTAAAGTAACTGCAGGCAGGATTCTGAGAGCTGTGGTGACTTTTGTAAGTAGTTCATATCAGGCAGTGTGCGCATGTCTGAAAGCGTGAAGACGTTCGACAAAAACCAGGCTGACTGAAGATAAAGAGCTGGGAGACCCGTATGAGATTAGACGCAGCGCTAAATTAGGCTCCTTTTAAATGTAATCTAAGGAAGCTCAGGGTTCTCATCAGCTCACCTTTGTGAGGAACGAACACCGATGTCAGTGACATCTTACTGGCATTTCAATTTGATTTAGGAAGCTTCCGGGAATTGCTTTTTCGGCCGCGCCCGTGATGGGCCGGGGACGGAGAGCGTGCCACGGGTCTCACACCACCCATTAGTCAGGTAAACCAATCAAAAGTTGGCTGAAAAGTGAAGGCAGTTATTATATTCTTAGTCTTGTGACATTAATATGGTAATTTGACAATAAATGCGATAGCATCTGCTTCAGGTGAAGGCATTTTGGTCGAAATGGGACTTTTTATTATCATCACTGTTATTATTCACCTGCCCTTCCAATGTTATATTCAATGTCATTTCATAAAGCGGAATATCACATGGCTCCGATTTCCAAAATAGCATGTTGATTTCACCGCGCCAAGGTGACTAAACCCGGTGGGAGTATACTGATGCATCAGAGGCTGAATAATACACTTGGTGCGTTGGAGCACATCTTTGCATTTATTGCTCTTTGAACATATTTATTTACTTTGAGCTAGAAATGAGAAATGAGAGCAGTGCGTTGCTAATGAAAGATGAGGCTTAACAGGTTGTGCTCGCCCATGTGCCTTCCAACTTCTCAGAGCCTCTAGAGGGCAGAATTAATATCATGCAGCTTTATTTGAGGCATAAAACCATTGGCATTGGGTACATTAGGCAAAGCAGTAAAAGACCACTGCCTTATCTTTTGGCTTTCTCAACCAGTCTTTTTCAACGGTATGAAACTGGCTTTTGCAAGACAGCTCTGTTCTATAACACATACATATTCTTTACAGCAAGAAAGGGGTTGTGTCTCTTTCAGGTATTCAAGAGAACAAGCCCAGAACAGATCATGCTAAACCAGTAGGAACCAATCGCCATACCTTAAGATCACCGTACTCTTTACTGCATAACGCACAGATAGGTGAAGAACAGAATAGGATATCGCCTCTTCAGTGGACGTTTCCCCCTTTAATTGACATGGTGGTAAAATTGTTAAACATCCATTATGCGTTAATGAATTGTACCCGTGTTAATCAGGCAAGGGGCGTGAAGAGAGGAGGCCATGCCAGGAGGCAGAAAGAACAAAGAGAAGATCGCGCCGCGAGCCTCTGATGTTGCAGTCGTACATTTGGCCTGCCTCTGTATTCGCCTGCCACTCAAAAAACGTACTTTAATGATGAAAAGCCTGTCAGTCACTACTCTGATAGTTCCCTTAACAAAGACATTAACG
Source organism: Brachypetersius altus (assembly GCA_037974465.1). NCBI lineage: Eukaryota > Metazoa > Chordata > Actinopteri > Characiformes > Alestidae > Brachypetersius > Brachypetersius altus. The sequence goes on along the minus strand of JBBPDB010000036.1, from coordinate 12,687,488 downwards.
GTCCGCATGAACGATCGGCGTCCTTGAAGATACTCCATCAATCTCCCCGGGCCAGAAAAGTGCTGAGTCCGGGCCGCGCCGTTACGCCGGGCACAGTGAACTGAAACAGGAGTCAGACTAACCTATTTTTTCATATACCGCTTTTAAAAATCAAATTTAAATAGGAAATTTATTCTGCTCATAAACCTTGACTGGACCCCCCCCCCCACCCCTCCTTTTTTTTTTTTTAAAGCCACCCCCCTTCCTTGGCGAGAAGAAGACAGATTATTCCAGTGAATCACGGCGAGCGGCAGTGGGAAGAATCCTGGCTGGAGACAACAGAGGATGCTACAAAATAACCCCCCCACGCTTCCCACCGCCCGAGGCGTATTTTACTGCAGCTCTTGATATCAGTGTTAAAAGTGATTTGCGGCGCCGTATGTGGCAAGGAATCAAAACTTAATTTCAGCAGATAAAGATGCCATTTCTGGGCCAGATAAAGTGCTGCATCATGGGCGGCATATTCCAGGGCACCGGCTCGCGCAGCACTCTGCGGACAGCTGGCCAGATTTACGGGCCTGTTTTTTCTGCCCCATAAACGGCAAATCTCGGCACCAGGCGACACGGGGAAATGTTAATGGATACATTTGTCAAAGCCCTCCCCCCCCACCTCCACTTATTTACAATCTTCCTCCATTACCGTCGTTTTTCCTGTAAGACAAAAAAACACTGGCGAAAGTCAAAATATCGATTTACCTGCTTATCAGCCCAATGAGTCATCCCACAAAAGCAGACAATGCCAAGATGCATTAGTGCGAAAAAATATGCTGGCTGTCTCACCTCTGCATTACAGCAACTGGGATAAGTAATTGCGGTGTAATCTGCATAATTGGAACAGTTAAAACTTCCTAAATAACTCATCGCGCTGCCCAGGCACCCGTAAAAAGGTGCAGTGGCTAAGGAGAATGATGATGATGATGATGATGATGCTGGTGATGATGAGGACGTGATAAGAGAGACACTACAATGGTAGCTCATGACCGCAACCACTTTCTTTACTTTTCAAAGATTCCAGTGGATTCCTGCTGGTGTAACATCACTCACCAGAGCTAAGCTGAAGTACTCAGAACAGTTGATGTGTGACAAGCAAGAGGTCCAGAGGCGAAACTTACTTATGCTTTATTAGCACCTTTACGAACTTGTGGATCTCAACGAGTTTTCGGTTCATCAACATTTGTCCAACATACACTATAAACATCATTGTACTTCATCGGAAAAAGCTGTAGCTATGGGTTGCCAGAACTTCACTGTAAAAAATGTGGAGTATAAGACATTACAACATGTTTTTCTTTTGTCTTACAGCTGTAGTGTCGTTTATTTACTGTAAATTAGTGTTAAAACATATATATATTGTAAACCTGTTAATGGAAATTTGCTTTAAATGACAGTTATAACATAAACTTATTCACGGTAAAATATTTTTTTAAACTACAGATACACTATACCCCTAATTACAGTCAAAGCTCTGTGTTAAACACAGTGCAACCGTGTGATATATTATGGTACTATATAAGTTCAGCCTCACAGTAAATTACCAGCAGCTGCTGTTGCCAGAATTTCAGTGCAAAAATATGGTGCAACACATACGCCATTACAGTTGGTTGGCATAGATTTCACAGTCAACAACTCAGTCCATTCATTCTCTGAGCTGTTTATGCTAAACAGGGTTGAGGGAGGTGCTGGAGCCCACCCAAGAGCTCACAGGGAGAAAAGCAGAGAAACACCCAGGACAGGTCACCAACACAAGGCACACACACACACACACCTGGGGGCAATTTGGCATCGAAAGTCCGTATCTATGGACTAAGGGAGGAAACCTGAGGCAAGGTCAACACCTTGAACTCTGACTTGTTCCTCAGATCATTCCGGAACAATGTTTGCAGAGTGTTCGGATGCATTATTCTGCTGAAAGCGGTCATTGTCTTTAGGGAACACAAAAGAATGTACTTAGTCTGTATGTTTAGGTAGGTGGTGTGTGTCTCTTCCACATGAATGTGGGGCACAAGTTTTCCCAGCAGAACCTTTCAAACTGCTTTTGCTGCATCACCTTCTTCCCATACTGCATCCTGGTGCCATCCCTTCACCGGGTCATCTACACACACCTGGCCATCCATATAAAAGAACACACGACTCGTCAGCCCAGACCATGTTCTTCCATACTTCATGGTCCAGTTCTGATGGTGCCGTGCCCGTTGCAGGTACTTTCATTAGTGGACAGGTGTTAACATGGGCACTACGACAAGTCCACAGTTTGCAGCCCCATAAGTAGCGAACTCTCATGCTGTGTGTGTCCGGACCCTTTTTTATCAGTGTCAGCGTTAACTTTTTCAGCAGTTTGTGCTACAGTAGCTTTTCTGTGGGATGGGAGCAGGAAATCCCCACTAGAACTGTTCTGAGCCAGTTGCCATCACAGTTTGGCCCTTGTTAAAGTGCTTAAATATCTGTAGTTTTAGTACTTTTTGGTCTGACTGCCGCCTTCGATACGGTGGACCATAATATTCTTTTATCTGGTTTGGAGACATGTGCAGGCATTACTGGGACTGCCCTTTATTGGTTCCAGTCATACTTGTCCAACAGGAGCTTTTCTGTACATTTAGGCCAGTATTCCTCAGCATCA
>JBBPDB010000036.1:12645251-12657195 GCA_037974465.1 Brachypetersius altus | reverse complement strand
AACCCAAAAAACAAATGCTCTGGCAGAGGCACAGTAAACATCGGCGCTTGCAGACACGACCGTGATTGCTCGCAATAAGAGCCAGACATGGGACTCGCGCACTCCTGCTCTGTGTTCTACTGATGCAGCAAGTGGGAAGATTATACAAAGGCTTTGCATTGGCAGGCAGTGGCGTCATGATCTGAGTGAAAGTACTGACTCACACTCAAACGGGTCCAAAAGCCTCAGACGCTTGATATTTTCCCTATTTTCGGCCTTATCCCAACTTCAATGGCAACTTCTACCAAATGAATGCTAATTATGATCTGATACCATCAATGAGACGAGCGAGACGAAGTGGAAAAATACAGACTGACAAAGCAAAGAGATCAGACCGACAACATCCAATATCCACCATCAGTCAGTGAACTGACGCATATATGCTCTCATTGTGAACTCTGTTAGAAACCATGACCCTGTATTTTTCCATCCACTTACCTCACAGGTGCACCATATACATGCTTTGTTGATTTGATTGAATAAAGCCACATTTTCTATAGAAAAAAAAACTAACTAAATATGACCCAAATATTTTTGGGCCATAACATCTATTCATTGGCTGAATTTAGAATACTGGAAATAAATACATAAAATATGATCAATCCTTTCAGCAAGTAAACAGTAATTGTACATAAACCGTTCAGAGGTCATTGTTTTCAGGCCCTATTGTCTCCACTCTTCATAAGTCCGTTTCTGGCCACAGGACTGGTGTTGAGCAGACATTATTTGGCAGCTCGACTGTTCTCAACACAGCTCTGACATGGCGGTGTGAGAGTATTGGGCACAGTGGTCTTTACACATGTCTGTGTCACTGCTGAGATGTGAGTGGCCAAGAGCAGCCGTGTGGTTTGACAAATTGTGCCTCAGTGGATAGACTTCAGTCTCTAACTCAACCACCCAGATCGATATAAAAGGACTTTTTAAGAAGGTCACTAGTAGTACAATAGTGTTACACATACAATATAAACCCACCCACCACTACTAAGCTCTTATTTCCCAGCACTGCTGACACTGGACTGGCCCAGTTATATTTCTAGCACTGCAGTGACAATGACATGATATATTAGGGTGTAGATTAGGGCATATCAGGGTGTATCAGGGTGTTACTGATGATCCTGTGGGGGTCCTGCCCATTAATGAACTGGGTTAAGAGCAATAACAAACGATGCACAGAAACACGCTCTATATCTGTAAACTAATGTTTAGTGAAGCTGAAATAACAGAGTGTAGACACAAGGTCAGTGGTGATCTGTTATCAAAAAAAAGCAAGGGGTCCTGGAGGTTGGGGTGCCCCCTGCTGGCCCCAAGCAGATGGCCAAAACAACATTAAAAGTTTTTTTGATACTGTATCGTCTGGCTACCTACTCTGCACTCTTGCAACCCTGAAGTTATCACGTTCTAATGTTCCTCAATTCAAACTGCCCCGTACTCTCCTGTTTGTCATTAACAAATTAGAACATTTCTAACTAGGTTATGCAAAAAAATGTCAAAAAAAAGATGAGACAATGGTTAATTTTCTTTGCTGAACACCGGACGGGAAATCTGTCTGTGTAACTTTGCATGGTGTTTGATGTCAGATGAGTCCATTCGATCAACCCTAATCCGTTTCCTGCGCTGCTCTGGCGCAAGAGTGCACAGAAATCGCCTCGAGTACAATTATCAGCTGGTTCTAACAATGCAATATATCAAATCTGAGCCACGCAATGGCGCGTCCCCTATCTCACATATATTAGATCTGCTGAAACGGCATTCCGACTCCCACCACACGCACCTAATCCGAACCTGACACCTACAATGAATTTACACACTGTGCTGTGAGAGCCTGCGAGATGGAATCAATTAGGAAAAGAATGGACTAGCAGAGCACAGAATAAGAAACAATAGGCAGAGCTCCTGCATTTCCACACCCACGCACTCGCATCTCCATACCCGACCCGGAACCCGACCGCACTTATTCTTCATAAACTTGACAAATACACAGTAAACGTCTAGGTGCAAACTCATCCGGGGCAGCTAACGACAGGCAGTCGGAAAATTGGATCCCGTTCGAATGTCGTGTTTTCTTCGGCCTTCGGAATAATTGGGAGATTGCACTGCTGGGATAAAGCAGTGGGCTCCCGACGCGTTCTGGCAGCGGGCTCACGGTGCTTCCTCCTCCCGGCCGCTGGAGGAGACAGTGATTTATGATGTGGCGCGATGTGGCGGCAGAGAAAAGTTTTAACTGATGCTTGCAAGATTCGCTAATGAACTGCGAGCTGGCAGATGAAGTTTCTTCGGGGGGAAATGGGTTGTGGGCAAGCGAGATGAGCACAGGAGCAGCAGATGGAGCTTTCTTACCCAGCCTCTTTCTTTTTTTTTCATCTCAAGAATCGTATCCTTGGAAACAGCGTGGGCAAACGGCAGATGCTCGCATTTCACGGTGACAAACATTTATAAGAATCACAGCTCTCCTCGACATATCAGCATGTTTTCGAAGGGCCCGCAGTAATGATCGCACTCGGGTGATGTGCGGCGCTCAGAATGTCAGGCTAAATGAACACGGTGGTGTGGAATGCGTTGGATGCTCATGGCTGCACTCACCATTACGTATTGTAAGAGACAGCGTGGTTTTTTTTGTCTATAGGTGACTTAATTGATGAAAGTCCACACAGCCAGAAACAACCATCCCTGTGCCAGTAAATCACTTTTTCTAATCGCTTTAATGGCGCCGCCTCTGGTAACATCTTGATATCGACGCAACATTCGCTGTATAGTCTTGTAATACTGTGTGTCAAGAGACATAATTCAAAGTCTACCTCTCTTGGGGAACCGTTGACTAAGAGAAATGTGAAGAAAAAAGACTTCCTCGTACCTACGTCTCCTGAGGGCCTGCCGGATGAGGCGGATGGGGGGGAGAACTAAGAATATATCCTGCCATCAAAAGGAGGGACTACAGTTGGCCCAGATGTTGTCTCTCCATCCTCTCTTACGGAAACAAGGCCCTTCACCATCGTTAATGCGCTTATTGTGCTTATCAATTAGGCAGCATCTCTGGAGTGCTAGAGCAGATGGGAATACAGCTGGGAAGAAAGAGCCGTGCCATTATTGGGGCTAATATCCAGGGCAGTGGGAAAAGACGGTCGCTCGCTAGCTTACCCTTTCCCGCCTTTCCCTCATCCCTCCTCGCCCGGCACTCCAATAATCTAATACAACCCACTCAAGCAGGACGAGCCGAGGAGGCACAGGGAAGATAAACACATTCCATTAAAAATACATGCTTTTTTCTCCCTTGTCTCTCTTGTCTCCCATGACAAGACTAGTAAAAGTCCCATAGACTTCTCTGCTTATTTCCCTTGCTGTGGAAGATTGATTAGATGGAGGGAGGACCAGGGCGAGGTACAGTCTTGTCATCCTCATCAGGAATGTGGGATACAATTTCTTTAAGCTTTGATTACAGTGACACCCCGATCAGTCTACCAGGCAGACTTTATAGGACGCCCTGTCAGCTCTTCATGCTCGGGTGCGGTCCTACGTGTCTGTGAAAAGGTCAGCTCTAAAGGACTGTTTGATTTTTTGGAAGAAATGCCTCTAATGAAGCCCTCTGTGAACAGTGAAATCGGACTATAATTTGGATCAAATTTGGAGATTTATTTCACGGAGAGTTGTTCAACCCTCAGGACACGGAGACGCATTCTTAAACGTCACCCTTCCATTTTACTAGGATTTTGAGTTATGACGCATTATTTCATTCCTGTTTTATGACCTTAATTTCTTGCGGTTTAATAATGAATTGCACAGGTAGCTGTCGTTGTCACATTCATTCGGTTCCGAGGCTACTCTAGATCATTGCGGTAGGCGTATGCTCTGCTGTCAGCAGATGAATGCTCTCCAAGGAGGTATTAAGTGGGGCTACCAATCAAACGCAGAGCTCGCAGGATGAGCGGAGTGGTGGAGTCAGCTCGTATGAATCAGCGAGTCAAAACCTCGTGTTGTTCTGCGTAACAGAACACCGCACTTGGATCCCTGAGAGCTCGAATAAGTTTGCAAATGTTGATCCAGCCAACAGTCGTGGACTTTTAAATCCGTGGCTCATTCCATAAGCTGTCCCAATGATTTTGGGGCCGGAAGACACTCATTCATCTCCTCATCCCCATTCAACATGCCCTCCTCTAGTTCCTCCACTTTTGCCTCCATTCCTTCACAGACTTCTTGGATCTTTGGCAGGATTGTGCTCGCTCACTCCCAGGGGCGCGAGCTAAGACTGCCGAGCCACCAGACTGCTGCGAAAATCCGCAAGCTGGCTTTGTGGCCAAGCCTGATAAAGGCCTTGGCCTGGGTCGGTCCAAATTAGTCCATGCCAGCTCCATTCGCCCCTCGGGCACGGCCACCGAGAAAGTTGCGCAGGCCCTCGTCTTCAGGAGGATCACAGGCTGCATGCAGAAGATGGTAAGGGATGTGCTTATGCTAAGCTAAGCGTGAGGAAGCTGCAGCCAGGCTCCAAACAGTGTCCCCACGGAGATTTAGAGAGAGGGCCAATGTCCTCATGCCTATCGCCACAGTCCACACTCTGAGTAAACAGCCCCAGTTACATCAGCTGTTAGCACTGGGTTGTGTATCATTACATGTTTGCTGGCCTACTAGCATGGCATCTAATATTAACACAATATTAATACTGAGTTAGACACAGAAGGATAAGATATTTAGCCAACTATAGACGAGATATGAGTTCTTGCTAGTGCTTACTAAAGAAATACTTATTGCTTATTACTAATTATTCCATTTTGGAAACAATCAATGATGGATAATCATCCAATCAATGTTATTCATAGTATTTATAGAGGGACAGTCAAGCAATCTTGGTTGGGCCTTTAGATGTATATGAAGCTTTACCATGTTAGATTACTCACCAGCAAGATGAAGAAGTGACAGTGGAATCAACCAATCACATTTTGCAATGGGTGGGACAAATGTGGAAAATGTCCCTGACTGAATAAGAGCCTAACCAATGTATTCTTTTCTCAGGATCCAGATGTCCATGTTTACTCGAGAATGGCCAAAAAATAGTGAAGTGCAATGACATTAGCATAGCGCTAAAATACTGCATATATTCCAAAGGGGCTCGAACAGAAATTAGCAGTCAAGCAGAATTGTTCTTTATGTACTGATATATACACTCATTGCGTGGAACATGCAGCCACTACTGCTCTCATAAATGTATTTCCCGACAATAACCCGTTTTCTCCACCGCGAAATCTCTGCATCGGAGCCCCTGGTTCCATTAGAAAGAGCTGCCTGATACATGGCAGTTTACACACCTACACGTTGGTGGTGATGGATCATCCCATTCCCCACAGTAAACATCTTAGAATAATAATGAGAATAATAAAAATATCCCATTGCTGTCTGCGCGCCGCTCCTCAGAGAGGCTCTCCTGGTTAAAAGATAGAGAAGGAAATAAACAGTTCACGTCTCGCTTCACTTAATGTGTGCAAAGGCAAAAGTTCAGTGCTGATCGTAGAATATCCTCTTTTATCCTTATGGGCTCCGGGATTCGCGGCCAGCACACACCGAGATGCTCAGGGAAGATCAGCAGGTCTGAGAGCACTGTAATCGGGTTTTCGACCTTAAAGCTTTGATAAGAGCCTATCAGGGGCCCGAAGGTGATTAGCCAGGCCCTTCCCGGTCCGCTCGGAGACAGAGCCGATTAGCTCCAATCATTTCGTTCATGTTTACGACACCTAATTAGCCGTGATGCTCATGCATGTTGGACTAATTTAGCACTACATGTGTTTGCATTACCATTTAGAGATAAACAGCAAGGATTTAGCTTGTTAACAAGAAAAAAAAAAACATAAGAGCAAAAAGCTTACTTAGCTATTGTGTGTGTTTAGTAATTGTTTGATATTTTAAACCAGTAGGACATGGACAATTAAGTTATATTGTTCTATTTTAACGATTCGCTTAAAATTGCTTCTGCAATGATGAATCAGTACAGTATCATTTTTTGATACAGCAGTGCCGGAATTTGTACCTTGTTTTAATTAGTTAATGGTCAAATATTAGTGTTGGCATTCCTTTTCTTTGGCTCATGAGATGGATAGCAGTCCACAAGTGCATAAGGGATTGTTGGAACAGAGGAAGACTGACGAGAAAAAAAAAGTGGGGAAAGTGATTAGCATTCTAATGGAGAATAGTAACAGAAAAGTTGCATGAAACCTTTGGTTACATGAAAGTGGCAACCAGTAGTGAAAAAATGTGAGCAAAAAGCCGATTTTTTTAACGATTGAATGGTCTGTCAATCACACGCACAAAAGAAACGGGGGGGGGGGGGGGATCACTGTAGGGGGTGGGTGCATATTTGAATCTATAGATACCCATAGTTAAGTTTTTTGCTAATATAATCAGATATTTGAATAAGCAATGCAATGACATGGGAAATCCTGGAGATGCAGCAAAGGAAATCAATGTAATGATGGAAATGGAAAAAAAAAATGCTTTTAAAGCCATTTTTAGGTCACAGAGATCTCAGCGGAAAAAAGTGACACTTTGCGTCAGTGTGCAGCATTTCCACTAATATGAAATGTTAATGTGAGACAAAATGGAAATTGGGTGGTGTTGTGGGGTTCATGTCTGAGTGTATCCTGTGTGGGGGTGTGTGTGTGTGTGTGTGTGTGTGTGTGGCGTGAGGGCAAGAATAGCCAATGTGTGGGAAATGTAATTATAGCCAAATGCGTGGGAAATGCTTTGCCTTATCAAGATGTATCCTAAACGTATTCTGAACGCTTTACTCTTTATGCACCGCCGAATGTGTGTGATGGAATGTATTACTGAATAATATTAGGAAAGCGTACGCGGTATTCAGCGGTCATTACTTTTTGAAAGTATTCTGCTCATGTCATATGTTCGACGTAGGCCATAAAATCTGAGATATTTCAGTAAAGCAGACAAATGTATTTGGGATTTATAGCAGGACTTACACTCATCATTCAGCCGAACGATATCTGGACGACAGCGTTTAGCGAAACCTCAAAGGAGTCACATGTGTGCCTGGCATTTGGAGGAGAAATGTATGATTCGTCGCACGCACCTACAAGGTGGCTGAGCGAACGCAGTAATTATGGGAGTCCAGGAACAGCAGTGATGGGAGACAGCGGAGACTCCGATAAGGACTCGGGCCAACTCCCCAATTACAGCAAATTAGTCTGACCACAGTAAAACCTGTACTCCAAACAATGGGCTGCCGTCCCTGACATATTCCTTTTAGCAGCTCCTATTAGCGCAGTCTGTAATGAATAAACTGTTGTGATAGAGAGGGTGGGATGGCATAAAATTACGCTTAGTCATTTTGAATGAGGCCCTGTGCGCTCGGCATAGAGAAGCTGATTTCCGGCTGCACTTCTGGTGGACGTCCATTATGTCTAGAACACTGCGAGCGTGGCATCTTTGCCTAAACAAGGAGGATTAATTACACGCCCTTCGTTTGAAATACAACAACCTTGGGCTGCAACCTGAAAGAGCCATTAAACTTTTGAGGCGGTTCACTTAGGCAGGAGCCTGAGACACATTTGGCAGCAAATGCACCAAAGAGTATAAATTATATGAGAAAATTAGAACCTCGTAGGCTAATAACTCAGGGGTGGGGGCGGGGGTGGGGGTGGGGAGTTGTAAGAGCACCTCCGCCGAATGATGTTTTGTTCATTTTTGAAGTGTAAATAAGTACTTTAAGTTCTTTTAAAAACACTTTCTCATCTTTGTACCGCGCAGTTGGTATGCATTTGTTGTTTAAATGTACTGGGGAAAAAGGAAAATAGAATTTGGAACTTTTCCAAATCTTTATTTGCTCACATTTTAAATTCCACAAAGTGTACATTTAAATGTGATCACTCTACAGCAGCGGTCCCCAGCCTTTATCGGGTCACGGACCGGTTTAATATCAGAAACTATGTTCACGGCCCGGCCTTTAAGGAGCGGCAGATAAATATACGTATATATACAAATAAATGATACGCATAAAAATGGGGATAATTTAAATATATAATAATAAACGTAAATCCAGTGTGCACTCGCAGGTTTATTAACAGCATTTTCATAACAGTTTTTTTTTCTGCGGAGAAAAATGACCCACGGCCCGGTTCCGGTCCGCGGCCTGGAGGTTGGAGTCCACTTGTATAGAACACAGAAAAAGAAATGACTATTTTAAAGGGGTGGGCGACGATCTGTGTGCTGACGATCCACTAGTCCGTTTAACGCCCGCCTTATTGAAACTGCGCTCTACCAACAATAGTTTGGTTTTACGGTAACTTGCAGTAAGTTGCAACATAATAAAATAGTAAAATCTATTTTATTACTATTAAATATAAATGCCGTGATAAAACCGAAATTGTGATTTAACTGTAAAAACATTGTGATATTATATTTTTGCCATATCGCCCACCCCTACTATTTTGTAATACTGATAATGGTCCCACCCTCAACTAATGTGGACCCGAGCTGTTGCATGAACAATAAGGGCCTGGCAATATGATGATATTTAATATTGTATCAATATATTACAATATGTTTTGGTGTGCTGAGCATATATTGACATCCTCAGTACTCAAGAAACTACTACATGTTTCATTATTAGGAGAAATGTTTAAAAGCGTTTAGTGCAGCGCAGTATGTGAAACGCTAATCAGAGACGGATTCATCGAACACTGCCCACATTGCTGGAGTTGCCGTGTCTCTAATAAACCAACATGTCTAGTGACTAGTCAATCAATCATGCTTTTATATTTTTAATTTGCCAGTAATTTGTACGGCCAAAAATTCAGGTTTTATTTATTTTGCCTGACTATAGTTCTGCATTTTATAACTCTATAGTCTATCTGCACTGCACCGTTTTATGATTTAATTCCTCTGACAAACACATTTCCACTAAAGCAGGACTTGATTATTGTTTAATAATAAGATGTAAGCGCAAAACGGTGCAGTGCAGATAGGCCTCCTGGCCTGGAGTTGGGGAAAATTGCTGTAATCCGTTCTCTGATTTAAAGCAGTCAGCCACGTTGCTGCTGACTTTAGTTACTCCGTACACAAATGGAATTCAGCTCACCTCCAAACAGGGAACGATCTTTGGGGGACGGGGGGGGTAGGGGGTGGGTTCCCTTCGATACTACATGAGTACTAAATGATTCAAAATAATTTATAATAATGAATGAAAGTGTATAATTTATAGTGACTAGGTCTGTCTCTGCTATTACTTTTTCACCTTTTAGAGCTAATACCAAGCTGACCACTGTTATCTTACACATATTTTTATTGTAATATTTTCCACTGGGCTGTGTGTTTATCTGGCCCAAGTAGCATGTTTTATTTTTTATAAGGGTATAAGAAAAATCATTCTTCTGTTTATGCTTCATATTTAAAAACAACTTCAGTGTTTGCCCGTTTTACAGTTAAAATAAACAATTCCAGGTTTTTATAGTTACATATCTTATATCTATATTCCTCTTTTTTTTATGAACAGACAATATAGTGTAGTTGTCAGGCTGGGCCCTTAGGGGATACACTGGAAGGTGTAAGATCTTGGTGATAGAGTTTCTTTTAATGAAAAAACGCAGCTTCAGAGGAACTTCTCACTGATATACAGCAAACCAAAACCTAGAAGAGGGATCTCGTCACTGAACCCTCTTCTCTTATATCCCTTTTCCACAGAAATAAATTGGTGCCAGTGCCATAAAACAAACACAGAACCCCCCCCCCTTAAACTTTGCGAACGGTGGGCGGAGTCTTGCACATAATCGTTATCGATGTCGATCTCTTTAACGGTAGTAAGCCGCTGAATAAGCTGCATTTGGACACTGAAATAAATACTCAAAGTTTAGAAAATAACCAGCAAACAGGAACTGAGTTCGGCCATGTTTGTTTCTGTTTAGTGGGCGTGGCCTGTCACGTATTATCATGCGGCTCCTGTTGAGCTCCTGTCTAGTGTAAATGCGGCACCTGGCACCAGCAACAGTGTAGTGGATAAGGGATATTAGAGCATCGGCCCCCGGTATACGTTTCCTTCCTGCTCCACGCTGTGAGGAGACTTTCTGAGACCTGTGAACATAAGAGGAGACACCTTCCCAGACACCGTTCTGTGCTAAGTCCCAAACTCCCTTTTCTTGTTCTGGCAAGCCTTTGTTCTTCTCCAACCTTCCAGGATAGAACTGAGGTGAACACGCACTGATTTCGGGGCCCGGCAGGCTTTAAAACCCTGACACATACACACACAGCCAATCGCACTACAAGTTTCATTCCCTCATTAACAAAACACCTGTCCATTCGTCGTGTGGTACCTAGCAACCAAGTAATGAGCTCAGAAGCCCTATTACTCACACCTGGGTTGCCTAGGTACCAGCAACCACACACACTCAGCATCCATACGTCACCTGTCAGAACCGTAACCCCTCTAGTATTCGGGCTCCGTTGGGGGCGGGACCAAGCGGGTACAGACGTGACCGTAATGCTGTAGTCGGCCGTCGTAGTCTTTGTTGCCCGAGTACTGTTTGAGAATAGAAAACTCCAGAATTGGATTTTTATTTAATATATTCTTGCCTGTGGAATATTACATTATTATATATTTTGGAATGAAATAATGCATTTATTTTTTCTAACATGTCCTTCCAGGAAACACGATTTGGGTCTTTGGGTTTCATATGTTTTATTAAACAGTAATAAAGGTGTAGAAGGAAGAGTGTTGGGGTCTGAAGGGTGAAAGTATGTAAAAATAGTCCAAAAATATGTAAAGAAATACCAACGAAATGAATGGCTTCTTTAATATTCACATAAATCAGTCCAGCTCTAAAGCTAAGAAGCAAAATAGTTATTTTGGCCACTTTAGGCTCGCAGTGTAATGGCTTTGTACCGTGGATTTAAAAGCTGTTTATATTGCTTACAATTCTCATCTAAAATGTCATGACAGTGACCAGACTAGAGTTGAAATGTACCTCTATTGTGTGCATCACTGATAGGATTTGTAGGATTTATGAAGTTTTTTCTTTCTCTCTTTAGTGAGCGCTCTTGGAGGAGGCTTGTGTTGATGCAGAGATTTGATCGCTGGGGGTGTGGGGCTAAGGATATTGCAAGGAAGGAACCGCTGGAAATGTGTATTTCCTGACGATTTTGATCTGCTTCTCCTGAGCAGCTTCAAAAATAGCCCTGAATCTTAAATGGCACCTGCAGATCCGTGAACACACATGACAGCTGTTGGATTTTAAAGCCAGCATGAATCAGAAATTTTAACGCCTTTTTCTTTCGTGTGAAGTACAGGATCAGGGAGGGTCTCTGAAACAGGTAATCTGATGCGTAGTGACAAAATAAAATGTGTTAGACTCATCACAATTTAATGGAGGATTAGGAAAAAGAAAAATGTAATGCGGTAGAAGACGTGCTCGGTGCTCCGTATGACCAAGGTAAACTAACAAGATAAAAAAGGGGCGCTTTGATGTGTGCAACAACACAAGACTTGCAACTCTATAGATGCTTATTTCTATAACTACATGTGTAAAACAAATAAAGCGTGATCTCAAGTGGAGAGCAGTATTTGAGGAGATCTTTTTTTGTGTTATTATTTTTTTCTATATTCTACATGTCTGCACTGAATGAGCTTTTAATCTCATTGTACTTGTGTATAGGACAATAAAATTCATTCTATGGAATGCCATTCCATTCCATAGAATAAATAAATAAATAAATGACTAAGAACTAGCAGCATGAATAAACAGTTTTGAACAATATTGCACTGAAAGACATTCACATTATTGCTCTTTAGTTACTAGGGCTGTAGCGGTACATGTATTCGTATCGTAACAGTACATAGGTCCCGGTTCGGTACATGATGTCTTTCGGAGAATACACGGTGCGACGGAGAAGACGTGACTGAAGTAATACGGAATCACAG
>JBBPDB010000036.1:12583700-12596316 GCA_037974465.1 Brachypetersius altus | reverse complement strand
TCCCACACCCACCCATGGATCGTGCCTCAAAATGTCGGGGCCGATTTTCTGTCCCAGTCCAGCCCTGGGTACTACTGTCCTCCGCGGAGAGAGAGAGTTCAAGAGTGACTGAATGCCCCCCCTGTCTCTCCTCTTCTCGACTTTCCCGCGAAATGTGCACTCGTTCACTATGTAGGCCAGGGTAACAGGAACCCGCAGTGCATGATGGGATATGTGTATTAATGTAGTGTACAGTGTCTGGATGTAGCGCACTAACTAGTGGGTGAAACTGATGATTGGAACACTACAAAATGGCTGATTCACTACATAGTGCCCTACATAGTGAACAAGTGCACTTTTCGGACGCAGCTATGGTTCAAATTACGGGGGGCACTGTAAACACACAAACCCCCCCCAATCAAGACCCAGACCCCCCCCCCCCCGCCAAGCAGTTAGGTAACGGGTCGTTCACGCTCTGCTCCTACATGACTGTACTGTAATCAGTACTGAAGGGTTTTTCCAGCTGGAAGCTGCTCGAGTCTGAAATCCTGTGTGTGATCTCTACAGGTCTCCTAATGGTCTACATCACCGGCTACCTGATCGAGGTCAGCGGGTCCTGGGTGACGGTCTTCGCCCTCCTGTCTCTGGTGAACTTCGTGGGGATAGCCGTGTTCGTCGCGTTCGGTGAAGCGAGGCGCGTGGACCAGATGGAGGAGCCCCAGGCGACGGAGATCTGAGCGCAGTATTGTCCCTCGGTTCGCAGGCGTCTGCGGTGTGGTGTACCGTACAGACCCCCGGCGTCCAGCTGAACACGCTGTTGAGTCTCCGGGTCTGAATCGGCACCGCGCCGGTGATGACGGAACGATGGCTGTGCCGCCAGGACTCATCCGCATTCAGCAGATTTCGCTAATTAACGAAGTGTTTCCGTTTAATGAAGCGAACTTTCTTCGAACTGAATGAACTTTTTGATATTTTGTGTATCAGCTTATTTTATATATCATTGTTTTATGAGCCTTAACATTAACGCGATTGTGTCAGAATGCACAGTCCTCCCTGTTTACGTGTCCTGGGTTTGTCCAGTGATGGCAGAACCAGAAAATGCATTGATCCCACAGGAAACTGCTGAGTTTGATGGATTATGCCACGTTTTACAGTCCGTTACTGTAACAGAATCTGTCGGTTTACACTAGACGTGATAGGAACCAGACGTCTGTAGAGTTATTACATTTCAATGACATTCACTAACGCCTGATTCCTGAGATGATGCTTTATGATGCTTCGGAGAAGGTTTTACACCATAATATATATATAAATATTTTTTTAAACCAGATTTGACGATATTTTACCAGCATCAGCAACCGTATAATCTCACAGAGACGCGTGGAGCTTAAAACGGTTACATTTGTGTTGGAGACGTCCAGGGGCGTCGTAGTGGGACTAAATGACCAGGGCCCCAAGTGGGGGGAGGGCCCCTGAGGAGTGAAATTTAATTTTCCTTTAAATATAATTTAAGATCACAGTAAATGTTGTTAACTAAAGTAAACGCTAATATTTTGGGTAAACGCATCAGTTGATTGATGTATTAAATGGTGTCCAAGTACATTAGTGTCTGAGGACAGGCACCCTCTCCCTTGCACAAAATGGTTTAGTCCACCTTCACCAGGCTTTTTGACTCGGCGCATCTGCTGAAGCGGCAGACAGCGGTGTGTAACCGTGCTGTGGAAGATGGTGTCTAAGAAAGCTATATCCGGTTCTCAGAAAAGAAAATGAGGGAAAGCAGCTGCTAACAGATTTCTATCCCAAGAAAGGTGAGCCCAAAATGTGAGAGCAAATAGTTTATAAGTGAACTCCTGCTGTGGTTACAAAACACCACCGCGATTATCAGTGCTAATAACACAACGGCACACACAACATTAGAAATAACATGATGCCTTGTTTGCATAGCCTACAACATTTCAATAGAATACTAATTCGAAAATAAAAAGTGCTGCATTTATAATTATATCCAACATTACTCAATGTTGTCTTAAGACAAAATCAATATAAACTAAACCTAATAATCGTCAAGGGATAAGCACTTTCATATAGTGCCAATAAATCAGGATGAGTGAGAATTATTTAAGTATTAAATATTATCTGCTGATACGCATATCACACAGAGACCTTCTCTTTCCATCCTTCTAACAATTAAACTGTTAATAATTCATTTAACTTTGCAATTAAATTACTCCCTACGTCCTCTAGAGGGCGCTATGTATGTTCCAGTTTCTACACTTATTTCGTGCACATGTTCCCCATCATGGAGTTCTGCACTCATAGCTGAATCTCTAGCGGCTCTTTGTTTTACACTGTTTGGGTGCAGGATTTTTACGACGTAGGGAGCAGAGAGCCGTTTGGGACGCAGCCCGGCTGCTCACTGAAGTTTAGCTAACATTCATGCGATCAAGATTTTTTACATGACCAAGACCGATACCGGATCGACACACCTCTAATAAGACAAGGCGAGTTTAGTTGTACAGCATATTATCAAACAGGGTTAATGTGCTTTACAGAGATAAAACAAGCACAGCAAGAAAAGTAAGAAATAGAATGAAAGCAGCATAAAAGTAGGAAACAGATAAAAGTGCATTCATTTGTGCAGCTCTTTCTGGTAACTAAGGGCAGCGGGAAACATGATGGTTTCTTTTTAAAACTGGACAGAGCAGATCTTCACTGGGAGCTGGGAGCAGCATAATGATTAAATGTCATTTCATTTAATCGATTCTAATTTGGGCACCGCTAGCTGACCAGCTCCAGCTGATCTAAGAGACCCTCCAGGCTGATATTCGTCAAACATCTCGAAGATATAACAACTATTGATTGTCAAGTGAGCTCAGTGCTACTAATAATGCAGAGCTTGTGGCCAAGAGTGTAATTTATTGAAAATGTCAGTACACTGCTAAGTGTCCACCTTCATCTTAGTCGGAAAACATGTTTTAGGTGTTCGGTTGTAGACGTTCGTTTGCAGTTTCTGTGCTCCTGGATGGTTCACTGTCAGAGAAGAACACAGTTCTTTTGTCACAGTTCTTTTGTCACAGTTCTTTGTTCTGACTTCTTAAAGAAGTCTGGCAAGGCTGCACTCTTGAACCCTCATCAATCACTGATCGCACTTCTGAAAATGTAGTACATACATACATGCAATTACACACTACAATAATCCCTGAGTGGGAATAATGGGAAAAGAATTACATCTCGCTCCCTTGATTATTCCTCTAATGTTTGCGAATGAAAAAAGCATAAGGCATGAATCAGGAGCGGCGTCTCCTAATCAAAATTCTGTCTCGTTAATCAGGCCTGATGATGGGGCACAAGGCTCGTTTTACTGCGGGAGTGGTGGGAGGCGACGTGGGGATTGGGGGGAGTCATTAAGGCACACCGGCGGTCCGCAGGGATATCAAGCATTTGTAGTGCGAGGGAGAAATACACCACTCAAAGACTGGGGAGAGGGGGAAAAAAGTTAATTACACAGGTAAGCCCGAGGGCTGGTGCGAAGCGCCTGTGGAAGCAGGGCTGGTAGGCGGCGGATGACCCCGAGCGAGTGCCGCTCTGCTTACCGAGACAGAAAATTTGATTGCTTTTTTTGAATTCCTCCGCCAACGTTCTGATTTTAGCTCCAGGACACGGAGTCACCCAGAACGCATTAGAATAGGTGCATGCTTTAAAGCTGGAGGTGAGGAGGGAGGGACGGAGCGGCGCTACTTTATATGTAGTAAACATATGACAGCTGTAGTTAGTGGGGAGTCATGGAAGTGTGAGTTTTCCATTTTATTCAAAATCGTTTTTTAAAAGCTGATACCGTTGTAGAACAGCGCGAGGAAAGATCCGCAAAAATGGGTCTTCAGGTTTGGTTTATGGTGATTGTCGTTTATTTCCTCGAAGGAAAGATCACTTACTGTAATGTGTGTCTTTATACCTGGTCAATGCAACCTGTGTTTTCACTGGAGTGGCAAATCATGACTATTACAGTTAACCATTCAATTCTGACCATGGAAAACCCTGTATGATAATTATGTGACCCTTTCTTTTCGAATCTCTATGGGATTCTAGTAGTATGTTAGCACTAAGCTAACAGTGATCCATTCCTTTTTGTCATTCTTAATGTAGAATTAAAGCTTAACAAGAACGTTCAAGGCTTGCAATGGACGTAACATATGATGCGTAATATTAACAAATCTTCGGTCCTCCTTCTCTTGGAGATTCCTGCCATGTTTGGCTCTAGCCTGCTGCCTCCCCCTCATTTAATACACCCAATCAGGGACTTCTGAAGGTCATTAGCCAGTAAGCAAGTGTTGCAGATTGTGGCTGGAACTCGGCTTCTCAGAAAGGTGGATCTCCAGGACCAGGGGTGGTGGCCATTGATCTAAAGTACTGGATCAGAGCATGATTGATAGCGGCTATATTCGCCAGGCTAGTGATCCCCTTAACTGAGTAAATAAAATCTTACATGCCCCTGAGGTCAAATAAATCTTATGTTGTTGCCACATCATCTAAAAACTGTGACTGGACTAAAGCTGAAGGCAGCAAAATTCTGTTTGACCTAGGGCAGCAAAATGTCGCTGGCAGGTATTGCTTATATGTAGCAATTTTACAGTGTCTCTTTCAGCAAAGAGCCGCTGATGTTTTCCTTTTCTAACTTCCAGGTCTCCTATCAAACCTACCTATTCCTCCCTATTAAAAATAAAGCATTATTGGTGGACTCACTTCCACACAATATGGACAAAGGTAAGACACACCTCTTAGTTGTTGATTTCAGGTGGGCCCTTACCTCCAGTCAAAGGCAATCTTAATGCTTCATCATACCAAGACATTCTGGACATGCCATGCTTCCAACTTTGTGGACGCAGTTTGGGGAAGAACCTTTTTGATGAATGAATGTGCACAAAGCTAGGTCCATAAAGACATGGATGAGTTTAGTGTGGAAGAACTTGACTGGCCCACACAGAGCCTCAACGCAATCCAGTATTCGTGAGTCAGGCCTTCTCGTCATAAATGCACTGCAGAATGAATGGACACATGGACCATATTAAAGACTATGGATTTGAATGCAATATCATTAAAGTGGTGTATTGGTCAGGCGTCCTAATACTTTTGTCCTTATATTCAGGGATTTACACAAGCGGTACGCAAGCAAGAATTGGCGTATGTGGTACGACAAATGCGCACCACTTTTCAGTCTTTACTGTGCAAATGCGTACCTAATCTGAGAAACTTCGCACAGGATCTCCAAGTACCACCACTCGGGAAAGGAAACAATAATAATGACATTTAAAAATATGGTTCCTGCCGGTCCACAGAGCCTCGCTTCTGCACCAATCAAAAATCAGTCAGAGCAGGTCACTGCGTGCCCCGCCCCCTCGACTTCGCCAGTCCAGAGAGGAGTGATCTGCCCCTGTTCCACGGATCTGAGCGAGACGCTTTTTCTCACTCGACAACCACTCATTTCGAAAAGCTAGTGGCGAGAAAGTAGACACACCCATCATATTAGAAAGCCGATTTCGTTTTTTTGGTGTCAGATAATTCCGTGGGTGACTAGACCTTAGACTAGACCGTAATTTAATTTAGGTTAAAAGTCAGTAAGGTAAAATACTTTGAATTTGTGTGCGTACCAATTCATTAATGTAGGTACTCTTTAGAGTACTACAGCAAAAAATTATGTCAACCCCTGCTGTGTATGTTGGTAGGTAATTTAACACGTTCTGTCCATCTTCTCAGAGCTAACTGGAGAGTGTAACTGTTTCTGGCTAGAAACAATGGAGAAAATCCTGACTGGATTATATTCCATTTGGCATGTTAATATAACGCAGTGCTTGTTAAACCAGTCCTCAGGACTCCCAGGCAGTCATAGGTTTTGCTCTATTCCAGTGAATGCAAGTTGGGGACTGCTTTGAGGTCCTCTAATGTAATATATTGGGAGGGGTGTTGGGTCTCAAATGTGGCTTGGAGAAGCAGATGTGCTTACACTTCCATAACATCTGATTAAGATGCATTTCCACCTCCGGGAGTGGTTTGAGTGGTGGGTTTGGATTTAAATCTGTTTTAATGAGGTTGTTTACAGATCACGTCAACATGCCTCTTTGGTTGCTCAGATTTCACTTGATTGTGTGAAAAGCCAGGCGTAAACACACTCAGGACGCCCTGCGACCGGATTGCGATCACTCAAACCACATAAGATCTTGCTTTCAACCTGAGTGTAAACAGACTGCATTTTCTGAGTCTGCATACAACTGCATGAGATGAGATGCGCTCTGACGAAGCTGCCCAGCAAGTGTCAGGAAGCAACAGGTGAGGAAGCATGTTTGTAGAAGAATAAAAAAATATCTGTAGGTACAAATGGACCAACCATCTGCTGAGAAAGTGATCTGGACTAATAGTTATCATGGTGCCTCCAGTTTGGGAAGACAGCTCATGAGATTGGACCACTCTGCCTTTCTCTGACCATTACCACCTTCTCTTGCGGTTCATTTCTTGCTCAGGCTTGCACTGAAATAAGCCCAGAGTAGGAGGAGCAGCTGGGGGAAAAACACCCATTTCATCATTTCTACATTAAAACACACATCACACTGTACTGTTCATAGGCCACACCCCCATATCTGTTAAAAACATGGGGGCATCCAATGTAGCAATTATCTTAGGCTCCATCATTTGGAGTTAATTCCCCAGTGATACTACAGTCATCCAGGATCTCATGATTGGCCTTTGTTAGCTTATGTAGCATAAAAAGAACTGTCAAAAGATGTAATTACATTGTAATTCAATTATTCGGTTCCGTACGTGGACACACAAGTGTCCCTTAGCAGGCATAGTGCACTCACGACTTGACAGCACTGAAATAAAAATTGGCAAAATAAATCAGTTTGGCTGAATCATTGAGTTTTTACACCAATGTTTTGCCTGAGCTAGAAACACTTGTCAAATATTGACCCTCGGAGTTGTCGTACGCTCTCATACGTTTTCCTTTTATTTTGCTGTATATCCACCATTTGCTATGAACTAGACGTGCCACTGGCACTCACGGCGCTTATGTCTGCGAGCTTGGCAGATGGTGGATTGTCAGCTCTGGGATGACACCATGATCATACACTTGTTGCCAGACGAGTCTTTCAAACAATAGCAGATAGCCAGATGAACCCTGACACCCACTTGGATCTGTCTCGTCCAGTCTTCATCGAGCCTGAGAAGTCTGTCACGAGGGGCTCCTCCACCAGAGCGACAGCGTACACGGAAGCGATGAGCAAAAAATAAGTAAATAAATAAATAAATACAACCCTTGCATCACACACACACACACACACACACACACACACATCAGTCTCCGCGGCCTCCCCTGCAGAGCGAGCACTGCCGCTTCTCGAAGGGGCCATAACAAGCCGAGCTAGCCCAGCGCCTGACCTCGTGGGTCTCTGTCAGTTTGTCGTCGATTTAAGTGTCACTCGCGCCCAGCTAATGCAGAGAAAGTGGCGAAGCCAGACTTCCATCTGCTGCGAGCTGAAATGATGAAGATGATTAAGACGGAGCGCTGGCAGCGGAGACGTCTTGATCTCCACCGACTTCTGATTAAAAAGAGAGAGATAAAAAAAAAAAAGCAATGCAGCACAAAGGAACCCTTAAGAGAGCTTTAAAGCACTTGTAGCAGTTAGAGTGATTAGCGAGTGCAATTGCGTCTTTCACTTTCCTGTTCTGAAACTCTTTTGCCGGTTTAATTCTATTCTATCATCCATCCTGTTCTTCCCTTTGGCCTGAAGTGCCCGTGACGGTGAAGGGAACGCAGCATGAATCATGGCGGGTGGGGTGGGAGTTAGCCGCCGTACATTGAGCTGACCCCAGAGAAGGGTCAGGGCAGGTCAGAGGGGTGAAAAGGCCATTCGTCTCTCCAACTGGCTCGGAAGTGACAAGCGAAGTGCAAGGAAAAGGGGGAAAAAAACCCTAATTTAGTCATCACTCTTCGAGCATCGCCTTCACTTGCGGGTGAACAATGTTCTCACGTGAACTGGGACAGCCTTCAGGCCACTCATCATGACTTAATTCTGTTCCTGTCCTTTTCGCTGCCCCCCGCACACCTGCCACTCTCTCGACCCTATCAAAGAGAGGGAAGGGGAAGGAGAACATAGATAAGACTGGGCCCGGGTCCATCTGAGGAAGAACAAAGAGCAGAAAAACTCATTTCGCCACAAAGTTGCTTTAAATCGATCCTACAGGGTTCAAATAAAAGAGCTAAAGTACTAGGAAGACAGTATTTTCTGCTAATATACAAATCACTTTTCGTTTTAATCATTTTTGCTATTTTATACACAATAATAACATTTCCAAATGTGGCTTTTATCCAGAGGGATTTACAGTATAGGCCAATGTGGAAACAGATATAGGCAAATGTGGAAAGTCTCGTCCAATGGCTTTTACTGGTGTTGCCTGCGTTTGGGATTGAGCCCAGGATAGATTCATAGAGGGCAGTGGTGTTATCCACTATACCACCGAAGGCCCATATCATGCAAAATTAACAAGCATATTTATAGACATCCAGCTGTTTTTTTAAATGAATCAGATAATTCACATATATGAGTCTTAAGGGCACAGCCTGTTTTTGGACTGTTTTTGGTCCATAAACTCCCCTGAACCTTGTGAGAAAACAAGAAATATAGAACAAATGTGGGATATGGACACTTTAAACAATGTGGATTTGAATTCTTTGGTCATACACTGCAGGACAAACCAGATTAGTTTCTTAAATCTGTTTTTTTGGGCTTCAGATTTTAGGTACCAAGTGACCAAATCTGATTTCTGCGGTCAAACTGGAGTCGCATTTGCTTGCGTATCCACTTTGGTTGCCATAGAAACAATGAACATCAAATCTATGCTTGTGGAACAAAGTGTACCATCAATATACTACAGGCAGGGGAGGACAAAATAATGGAAACACGATACAATATATTTATAGCAAGTGCCATAGTGGCATAAACTAGTTCTCTAAAGAACCTTTTAATGGAGGTTCTTTATATAAAAAGCCTTCACATAACATAAATATTAAATTATAGCTCTTTGAAGATATGAAGATCAGCTTAGCCAGAAGTTGATGGAAGGCCTTTGACCCCATTTCTCCTAAATGAACATCTAGGAAAATGAATAGAAGATCTGACCACATCTCTTTTTTCCACAGATTATTGTTGGAGGCTTGTCCTCAGTGAAGCAGGTTGTGTATCTTGGTCCAGTTTCTGAACGGCAGCCCAGCCTTACCTTCCAGCTTTCTGAGTCATTGTCAGAACTGAGTCATGGGTTATTTTTGAGCTCATATCTTTGCGATGTTCGCAAAGGATTGTGTTTAAGTCTTCTCACCTTCTGTTTACAACCACACTGGCATACTGTGTCTTGATTTTCGAGACTGTTCAGTTCGTCACGTTAAATTAACCTGCGCTCCCTGTGAACGATGCACCTGCAGCTCGGGTACAGACTCTTTGACCTCTTTAGAGCTCGGCTGGTGGCCTATTGCGGCTCTGAAATCTTGCAAAGTGCTGATTGTCGGAACTCTTTTATAGCTCACACATGCTGCTAATTGGATTCCAGTCTAATGCCATGCACCTGTTTAGCTGCCTTTGTAATTATAGTACTTAAAAGTTTTTCATGCATTTGACTTCATCCACCACATCCATACTCTATATACACACTCTGGACACTTTATTAGGTACACTTTGTTTATCTGACCATACACATATGCAGCCTGATTTGTTAGGTCAGGACCCTCAAAGACCACCAGTGAGTGTAGTTCACAACAGTTTTTAAACACCTCTTTAGTGTCAGAACCAAACATATCCAGGCAGCAGTGTCCTGTGGCCAGAAACTGACCACTAATGATATACTGGATAGTAACCAGGGATTGACATAAGTGGTACGCAAGCCCGAATAGACGTCAGTGGTACGCAAATGCGTACCTATTTTGTGACTTCATACTGCGCGCATACCCCCCTTCCCAGAACCATGCCGAGACATAGACCCCAGCACTGACACCCCGCCCTCCAGAGCCCGGTGCGGACACTCCCAAACTCCATACCCCCCACGAACCACCCCGAGACTTAGACCCCAGCACTGACACCCCGCCCTCCAGAGCCTGGTGCGGACACTCCCAAACTCCACACCCCCCATGAACCACGCCGAGACTTAGACCCCGGCATGGACGGACAGTGCCCCATGGAACCACGCAGGGACCCACATAGACCTACACACACGCCCCAACATCGCCACCCCACCCCCAAGGCCCAGACACCCAGACACCCGGTCTTGTGGGGGCATAACTACCAAGGGGGCACGGGCAACAAACTGGACACCCCTGACTCAACACACCCCACCTCACACTACACACCTCACACTACACACACAGCCCTGCCATCTGTTTACCTCCTCCGTATTTAAAATGCATCTCATCCAATGTTTTCAAACGGACCCTTCACAGCCAGAAACAGGATACATTATTTATAACTCTAAAATCCTACAAGATCAAAAACGGTTCATTTCAAATAGCATATCAAATACGTCTTTTTTCTATATTTTTAAATACATTTTCGCTGTCCAAGGAAACCGCTGTCCAAGGAAACCGCTGTTCAAGGAAACTGATAGATAGATGGATAGATGGATAGATTGACTGATAGATGGACAGATGGATAGATAGACTGACTGGTAGATGAGTAGATATAGGACGCTGTATGTTGGGCTCTCGGGATCCTAGATATCCTTGATATCTGGCCAGTGGCATGTCAGACAATGGCATATTTATTAATAATAATAATAATGATTCATGTTATTATTATTAATCATAGCTCTGATTTGCATAGTGCTCTTCTCAAACTCAAGAGTTGTTTTAAAAATCACAATGTAGATAATCAACAGTGTTGCAGTGGTCATACCTGCAAGGTCCTGGGTTTGATTCCTCATTACAGCAGCCAAGGGGCCCATCTGTGTGCAGTTTGTATGTTCTGTTTCTGCTGTAGGAGTTCTGGATTCCTCCCACAGTCCGAAGACATGAAGGTGGACTGGAGATGCTACATTGCCCCTGTATGCGCACCCCTCTCAGACTAAGCAGCTCAGAGATTGAATGAATGAAAAACTCAAAACACGACTGCTTGATTCAGTCATTTCCTATTTATGTTGTTGTTAATCTGACTCAGTTGGTCTCAAGTTCAATAGGCCTTCAGACCCTGTTTGTAACCAGGTGAATACCTGACTGGTAATCCCGACTGGATCATTTTCCCCTGGGAATTTAAGATCATAACACTTTTGCGTCTTAATGAAACATAGGAGTATTATTGCAATGTCACGTTCATCCACAACAAGCATGACGATTGAATTAAATTGAAATGAACGGACAATTACGTCTTCTCTCAAGGCCTAGAAGGCCCTGAGGACCTCCCGCTGGAGAGTCTACGCAGGACACGTATTAACCGACCTTATTACTGCAATACAATGAAACATGACTTTCAAGAGCCTTCTTTCTCATTAATTCTTGCCCGTCAGTTTCCAGTCCTCATACGGTTCAAATGAGTCTAAACAACAGATTGTCTCATTTGCCTCTCTCCTCCATCTCCTCTCCTCGTGTTTATGAAAGCCTCCAAGCACCAGATTGGTGGTGGTGATCGTGGGTGTAATGTGTTCTGCAGTGCTGTAGGTGTGATGGTAAAACGCACCTCACTTTCAGCTTATCAGAAAACCGGAGAAAATTGCTTGTGTTGCGGCTGCACAGAGACACAGAGACACAGAGACAAGGACTATGTAATAAAGATTAAAAAATAAATAAAACTCAGTAAAAGTTTAGTACTAAATACACTTTGCTACATACTCAAAATGCTGTGGTCAGTAAGAGAGGCGAATATAAATACCATAGACGGTGGTGGAGGCCTAGTGGGTAGGATACTTGCCTCTAGACCAAAAGGTCATGGGTTCGCATCCTACCTTCAACATACCCTCACTGGGTTGCTGAGCAAGACCCTTAACCTCTTGTTGCTAGTTAGGAAACGGAAGTCGCTGTGGATAGAAGCGTCTGCTGAATTCCATGAAATGTAAAATAAGTTGTTCTCCATTGTTGTATGTAACATTGATATAGTATATTGCATATACTAATGCTCATACTAATAAAAATATTGCATATACTAAATTTAACTCACAATAATAAACTGCACATATAAGTAGCAGAAGGTTATGACAGATTATTGTGTGAGTGTGTGGCAGGGGAGCAGTTATAAAGTCTGATGGGTGTGTGGTGGGGAGGAGTTATAGAGTCTGATGGATGGGTGTGTGGTGGGGAGGAGTTATAGAGTCTGATGGCAGTGGAGGAGGAGTTACAGAGTCTGATGGGTGTGTGACAGGGGAGGAGTTATAGAATCTGATGGCAGTGGAGGAGGAGTTATAGAGTCTGATGGGTGTGTGACAGGGGGAGGAGTTATAGAATATGATGGGTGTGACAGGGGGAGGAGTTATAGAGTCTGATGGGCGTGTGACAGGGGGAGGAGTTATAGAGTCTGATGCAGTGGAGGAGTTATATAAGCTGTTTCTCAATGTCAAGGATACATCCTTGGCAGGACACGTCCTTCCAAGTCACTTCCTTCAGAGGCTAGGCGAG
>JBBPDB010000036.1:12510830-12539329 GCA_037974465.1 Brachypetersius altus | reverse complement strand
ATTATACTGTATGAACACCCTTGGGTCACATCACCATACTGTCCCCCCCACTTTTAAATTGGCTGCTACGCCCCTGTGTAGCAGTAAAATCCCAGTGCTGATATTCTGTCCATATCATGCAGCTCTAGTGTTTAGTCAGCCTGGTGGTCCAGGACCCTCTCACGATCAGAGGGTGAGACTGAACCCAGAGTCTCAAATAGTTTTACTCCACCTGGACAGTTTGGAAGACATTCGTTTTTAAAAAGTGCAAGAGTAAAGTAATTTGACATTCAGAACCAGGTTGGATCCCCAGCAGGTTCTCCTGTCTGCTCGCTCCACTGTTCCTGATCCTGCTGGAGACCCTCAGAGCGGAAGTCCCGCCCCCCGAGCGCCCCCGAGGAAGATTTCTCACAAATTCACAAACATTCGCGTTCAGTTTCTTAATAAATATTCAGTGGATTTATTAGTTCAGTCTAATTAAGATCCCGTGCCAGAGTCTATTAGCTGAGTGTCTTTCAGATGTAGTCTTATTGTGCTGTCTTTACGACAAATTTACAGAAACACACACACACAAACATATGCATATGTATCTGTATCTCTAGAGAGAGAGAGAGAGAGAGATGAGAGTTGAACTGAACATATCTGTGTAAAGACGATAAAACTAATATCTGAACTATAGTCAGCTAATAGGCTCTGTCTTAATTACATCCGTTTATTTATACAAAGGTTAATTTTTATTTATTTATTAGGTTTATTTAACAATATATGATACTTTTAGACTATAAAATGTCATCATTTTGATGAACTGGTATATTATGTGTGTATTAATTTAATATCTATCGCTATTACCGATAATTATTTCAGTTAATTATTAGACGCATGTGAGTGAATCTATTTCTGTTTAAATAGTATTTATTAAATTATACATTAATTCAATAATTGCATTTTGTATGTACGTGATTATTTTAGACGAATGTAATAAATATATTATTTAATCAAAGTAAATCTTTGGAACTTTTAGCAGGGCTTTGTGCTGGCCCCACCCCCTGCTCGCGCTCTTCCGCCGGGCTCGTGTTCGGGGCTTTAGAAACCGTTGCCCCGCGAGGCAGCGCCATAGTCACGGTAGTCCTGGAGACAGTAACCCACCAACAACAACAACAACCACCACCACCATCATCATCACGACAACAACAGCCACCACCACAACCAGCTCATCCTCACCATCCTCACCCACCTCATCACCCTCATCTTCACCCAGCACCGCGCAGCCAGGTGAATATTACCCCTCACTCTTTTCCGAACTCTGTTTTTTCTGTTTCTCTCTCTGTCTCTCCTGGTGCTGTGGGGAGACCCGGGCGGATTTCATTGTGAGTCCTGTGTCTCTGAGAGCTAGCTGCTGTGCTAGCCGGCCATCTGGAGATTATTTACTCTGGGAAAAAAAAAACATTTCTCTTTCTGGATTGGTCTCGGATGGACACAGTGCATCCCCGCCTGCTCCCTTTTGTGGGCTGTGTGTTTTTTTCCGCAGTGCCGTGGCATCAGCGTTTACTGCTTAAAAATGCACCAGTAGTGTTCATAAAAGCTTTGTCTATCATTTAAACGAACCAAACCTATTTGCCGCGTGTCTGACCACCGTCGCCAGGTTCCCCCTCCTTGGGTGAGACCATCCTCCGCCGGGGCATCCTCTTTACCCCGAGCCGAGGAGCAGGTGTCTTTCCCCGGCTAGCAGACAGAGGTGGCCGGGCTCCGGAGCTAACTGCTAGCCCAGTTTGAGTTCGTTCCTCCTAGCCCGATACACCCGTCCCTATGTGGTGGTCGTGGCTCCTCTTCGTGATACCCTTATCTGTTTTATTTGTTATTGAATTAAAAACACTCGTCTAACGTGGCTAAGCTAACATTATCAACGCTCCTGCTACTAGCTAATATTAGCAAGACTGTCCCAGTGAGCAGCGGCAGTTACGAACATTTCTGTCTGTTTCAAAGGGTCTAAGAATCTGCATTGGGCTGAACTGACCTTTTGTTTTTATTTACAGCCGTTTTCAGATATTAACTAGCCTAGAAAGCCTCTTTGCCGGTCTATTGTCAGGCGTAGGGCAGGAGACAGGGGTGCAGGGAGCGAGCCGGCTAGCCGGCCACCCTTCAGGCGAGAACTGCTCTACGGGCTAGAGCTCTTTGTTTTCGCCTCCAGTGCCTGCACGGCGGAACTTGTGCAGAAAAGCCTCCCATGCACACTTTGCAGCTCCAGACTTACTGTTTTTTTTTTTTACCATGTTTGAACAAACGTGGAGTATTGTGTGCTGATTCACAAGCGTGGCTCGGTCCGCATAGCCAGCGTTATGAGCGTTACCTTTCAATGACTAGTCTGCGTCTAGAATGGGTTACCTGTTGTTGTTGTTGTTGTTGTTGTTATTATTATTGTGATGATTATTATTACTTTTCAAGAGTATACAGCCTGATTTCTGTAGACTGATTCCTGTACTTTCAGGTGTAACCCAGCGTAGAATGAATGTGAATGTTGATAATGTTTGCTCCTATTGTCACCAAGCTGTGACCATCTTTTTCATTTTGAAGGAAAAATCTGGTAGATTAATATTAGGCCAACTCTAAATATGGTCTAATCAGAATCTACCAGATTGCTGAAAATTATTTTACACTGGCCAGGCTGCTTCTACAGTGGGTTACCTATTATTATTATTATTATTATTATTATTAGTTACTGTTGTTACTAATATTCCTGACTATACAGCTGGATTTTAGCTAATTTCCTGTACTTGCAGTAACCCAGTGTATAATTACTGTCTTCTTAACTCGTATTGTCACCGAGCTGTAAAGATCTTTTTCATTTTTGGAGGAAAAGTCTGACCAGTTGATTTTATATTAGACTAGATGATACTGTCTAATTTAAATCTAGCAGATGGATGACCATTATCTTACACTTGTCAGGCTGATTATTATTGTTGTTTTCATGATTAATATACCGTCTTATTTCTTTAGGCTGATTATCTACTTAGTGGTGTAACCTAGTGTAGAATGAAGTGTCTTCATATCTGCTATTGGCAGCAAGCTGCTGGGAAACCGTTGTGACCATCGCTTTCATTTTTGGAGGAAAAGTCTGGCTGGCAGATTTTATATGAAACTAGATGTGTGTGTGTGTGTGTGTGTGTGTGTGTGTGGCAGTGGTTTCATCAAAACTGAGTTGCTTTAAGAACCTCAAAGTGCTGAAACCTCAAAGTACTGTTGCCTATTATTTCTGGACCAGGTTTGTCCACCTCTGCCCCAGTACAGTACACCAAGTGCTGTTTCTTCTCTCCTGATGCAATACCTTTACCACACACACACACACACACTCTCTCTCAGCTGCTTGTGACAAATTGTCCTGTGGAGTAACAAAACTGGACAATATATATCCATTACATATTTGTGACTGGGCTGTACTGCTCGGGGGGACGGGGTATTAATGACTGTCGGTCCTAAAATCGCAACCGACTGCTGGATTTCTGAGCACGACGACGGCCGATGGGTCTGTGCTCCGTCTTCCAGTCCACGTCATTGTCGCCATCCCTTTTGAACTTTGTAAACAAAATGCTGGCCATTTCTTAGAATTGCATCAGAATCCTCAGTGAGACGTGTCGCCGCCGCCTCGGTCCCCCTGTTGTCTTCATTAGGAGGGAAACAGCTGTGCACCACGAGCAGGTTGTGAGGACTCGACAGGTGCTCAGTAGGCTTACCTGGAGGCGGTGAACTAGGAAACTAATCATTCAGACTTGTGCTTCATGTCTTGAGTATTTTACTGGATATCCAGGCTTGATGGTTAGCTTACAAAAAGTTAAACCCCTTTTTTTTTTTTTGGTTGGCCTTATTACTTATTAATATAATTGATAGTAAAAGTATGGGCCAACTCTACCATCACTGGTAGTGCATAACAGTGTTATAAAGATTGTGTGTGCGTGTGCATGTATTCACACTATTATTTTTCTCAATACTTTAATTCAACACCTCACAAGAGATGTAAAAATATATATGCATTATATATATATATGCTCGTCTCTTGTGAGGTGTTGAATTAGAGAAAAATACTAGTTGATTCCTGCAGATGTTCTTTGGTCCTTTGTATTGTTTATTCATTTTTTTTCCTATTTAAGGCCCAAGTGCTCCAAGTGCTTTGGGGTCATTTTCAGGTTTTCTGTCTGCCACATGTCCACAGCAGAGGGCAGGATGTCAGAAACGACTAGTTATCAGATCTCATTACCGCTTACCTAAAGGCAGACGGAGAGCAAAAATAGGACCCTGCCACCTGTTCTTTGTATCCTGTTCCTTTTCCAATCACTTTAAGAGACGCTGGCTAGGTAAATAATTCATATCCATTTTCATTGCTTTCAGGTGAAAGTCACCGCTTGTGTGTTTGTATAGTGAGTTGGATGAAATAAGACCCCCACCCCGTCCTGAATGAGACTTTATTTTAGTATATGTCTGGGGTTTTTTTTAAAAAATGACCAAGGATGCTTGGATGGGCAAAACCACGGTGTTGCTATTGTATTGCTACATATTGTGAAACTGCAGTATGCTAAAAACGGGGATCTTTTAATGAGAGGGGGCAAGCTTGAGCCTAGATTGCGTTTAACAAAAATGGATGATTTTAGGATAAAGCGAATGCCTCAGTTGAGCCAAACTTCCACAGAAGTATTTGTGGTTGGTCAAGATGATCCCAGCACATTGCAGCGTTTAGAGACTGTATAGAATATTGCTACTTATACAAATGTGATCAGTGAAGCTGTAGTGCAGTACCAGCCGCTTTGCCCTTAACAGGTGTATCTGATGGGAGCAGAGCTCTTTGACATTAGAGCTGATTTAACCCTCAAGGCTACAGGCCTAATTATGTAACAGCGTTCAGGGCCACTTTCCCCAGCTGTCTGTGGTGCAGCGTCAGAAAAGAAGGCCGCTGATGGACTCTTTCAGTGGGGTGTGTAGTTTGGTGGAGGGGGGTGCGGCGCGTGCTGTCCTCTGTTTGGCCCTTTGTTGCCGTTCGGCATTTGAGGCTCCAGTTGCTCTGTAGAGTGCAGGCCTTAAGTGGGCCACAGGGGAGCTCATGAATGCAGGGAAGGTGTGGAGGGCCTGGGGGATGCGGGGGTTGGGAGGAGGGGTCAGGGGGGGCTGGAGGAGTCAGGCAGGTGCCTGTTTGTGGTAAGTTTTACCTCTCTAGTGAGGTGGACCACCGGGAGCAGGTGGGCTTTGTTTAGAGCTTTTATTCTGCATGAGAATTTGCAGTTATTATCTACAACAAAAAACACACCTTGGCCATTTCTGGTTGTAGATGACTGCATATTAGAGCTTGTTGCAAATGTATTTCTACATGCTAATTAGCTTGACCTGCCTCACTCTGTGGTTCGTTCCTCGTATGCTCAAGCTAAAACGTTCTCTAGCACTGATCTGATCGTGCCTTAATGTTTATGCTCTTTATTCAGAATTCTCAAAAGTTGCCCAGCTATTATTTTCTTGATGTTTGATGAGGAGAGAATGTTCTCATTTTAAGTCCTGGTTCCTCTTTCCTAATGCTCTTGGAGTTTCTTCTTTGGAGTGCTGTTATTTTTCCCAGTGTGGCTTTTAGGGAGTATTGTTTTTTGAGTGTTTGTTTCTCTCATTGGTTCGTTCTTCATGCTCTTGAGGAGATTCGCTTTATGTCTTTGATCCCTGGTTTGTCTAAGAGGGGCCTGGACTTGGCATTAAAAGCAAATAAATGAAATGAAATTGAATTGAAAATACTCCTATTGCGGTATGTCTTACAAAACTCTCTAAACCATCTGGGATTAGTCAATAGGGGACAGAAATCCATTCAGTGATTGGTTAGAGACTACTCTGCGTGTCACCGACTTCTGCTATCTCACTATCGGCAAAAACAGTATCTCTAAAATACACCATATGGCCAAATGTATACATACGCCTATGTGACATCCCCATTCCAAAACAATAGGCATTAATATGGAGTCTCTTAACTTGTATTAGCATCTGCTCTTCGGGGAATTTAGGAGTTTTTTTTTCCTGTTCAGTCAAAATGGCATTTGTGAGGTCAGGCAGTGAAGGCCTGACTCACAATTGACAATCCAGTTCATTTCAGTTGGGTTGAGATCAGGACACCATGCAAGCCACTGGAGTTCCTCCATTCCATTATTTGTATGCTGTAGAGTTACCTGGAATTGAGAGGTTGAGCCCAAATGTTGTAAAAATAGCACCAGCCAATTATCCCTCCTCTACCAAACTTTACTGTTGGTAGTGGTATCCCAGATTCATCCATCAGGCTGATAGATAGTGAAGTGATTCACCAGAGAACACATTTCTGCTTCACCACAGTCCGGTGGCATCATGCTTTGCACCCATTTACACACCATACAACCAATGGCCTTGCCTAAAGTAGTCTTAATATGGCACTTTTCCATATTTATACAAGAACCGTGCTGAACTTAAACCATACTGTAGTGGCACAGCACACTTTGATTTTTCAGTGGATCTCAGTGTACGTGTGTTTCTGATGCGTCAGCAGCGCAATTCTCTCCCTACAGTTCACCACGTCCATGGAATCATTGAGCTCTTCTGTACAACCCATTCTATTAGCAGTGTTTCTTTTTCAAGGCTGTGTGCTTTATTTTAAACACTGGTTAACAATGGACGTTGCTTGAAAAACTGAACTCAGTACTTAGGAATGATATCCACATACTTTTGGCCATATAGAGAACATGGGCGTAAACAGGTCCAAGTCAGCTGAGCTTGAAGAGAGAGAGGATTCAGCTTGAGGCTCGTTCTACCACTTAAGAATCATTGTTGTGCTAAGATGCTTTGGGGGGGGGGGCCCAAGCAGTTCATTAATGAACACTTTCTTGAAGTGGGTGTGTTTTTAAAGCAACGGGTGAGTTGAGAGACCACCCACGTATCTCCAAAATGCTTAATGTTGAATCTCGTTATTAGCATACAAACATATGGTGTTATTTGATCAATTTCCTTCGGGATAAATAAAGTTCTCTGATTCTGATTCTGATTTATTAGATATAATAATCAGTTTTGATGGAGAGATCAGTCTTTCATTGTCTACCATTTGAGCAGCTGATTTTTGGAACTGATATAGTTTCATGCGCTGAGCTCCACGGCCACATGCGAGTAAATGAACAGAACCCAGTGCAGTAATAAACACAGCACCCTCTGCCATCTCCAAAAAAACAGTGAGACTAATCAGGCCGTTTGTGTGCTCATTGGAAATGGCTGTGATTTTCCCTGCACCCTCAGTGCAGCTCACGCTGCTGTGTAATCAGACATTAGGTGAAGGGGGTGGAAAGGTGGGGGGGCGCACCTGAACACAACACCACCTGTATCCTCCAGGTAAACGAGGAGCAGGAGGTGAGGAGGAGGCGTTTTGCCGTGCGCGCGGCCTCCAGGGAGAGAGAGCCTCTCAGCTGTCAGGAGGAACAGGTATAATTAACCAGGAGAGACCGCATGACGGAAACTTAAGCCACAGCTCTGGAAAGGGCTGGTCTAGATATTTCTCTTTCTCTCATTCTTTCTCTCGCTCTCTCTCATAGTCTTTCTCACACTCTCTCTCTCTCTCATTTGCTTTCTGTCTTTGCTCTGACTCTCTCTTTCTCTTCCTCCTTCACTTTCATTTGCTCTCTCTCGCTCTTATGTTCTGTCTCATATTTATTCTCTTTTTCTCTCTATTTCTTTCTCAATACTTGGTCTCTTTCATATTTAACCCTGTCTCTCTCTCTCACACGTTCTCTCTTCCTCTTATTCTCTCTCTCTCTTTCTCTCTCTCTCTCTCTCTCTCTCTCTCTCTCAGGCTCTCACACCTCTCTCTTTCAATCTCTCTCTCTCTGTTTTGCACATTTTCTCTCTGTCTCTCTCTCTCTGTTGTATTTGCATTGGCGTGGCAGGTGTCCAGGGCAGACTGCAGCCGCTCACGTGTGACGAGCGCGAACACTTTCCCCGTGAAGATGTGATACATCTCGGTGTGGGCTGATCGATGAATCACCATAAACGGCTGGGCAGGACAGATAATTTTGGTTAGACAGCAGCCATTTTAGCAGGAAGGTTGGAAAGGCATAGGCTGAAGTGTGAGACCTGGACAATTAATTATTAACCGCCTTTATTACCGTGGTCACCGTGACAATCTGCTCGCTGCGTCTCACCCAAAGCAGCTCACGTAACTTCACACAGTTCATACAGGCGGTTAAATCCCAGAGCTGGAATTAAATCATCACACAAAACATGACTTCACTGTTAGAAACCGGCCAGTAAGAAGATGCTGACTCTGCCAGGCTGGTGTTCGGTGTACATAATGACAAAAAACAACCTGATTCCTGCCAAGCACACTGTATTAAATTTTTTCTATTTTGTGCATTTCACACCAGACCTGACTTGGAAGAACAGGTTTCCAGCTGCTAAGTGTTTATAATAGTGTGTCCTTCTTTGCTGTAATTTCAGGAGAAGAAAATTGGATGTTAATGTCGGTGTTTGTTTCTATATTTAGTCGTCTTTAACCTCTTTAGACCCCAAGAGAACACTTTTCCTTCTATATCCAAGTTGTAAATAAAAAAAATGATCATTAAAGCGGGAGAAAATGGCATTTACTCAAAGGACATGATGATGGGTGGGGAAGTGCTGCAACAAATACACTCACTGGCACACATTCGCACGCACTCACACACTACACAGCCCTATTTGCTAAAAAAACAAAAGATCAGTCAATAAAAAGATATTAAAATTGAAAGCATGATTTAAGCATGGACACAGGCAAATTTAGATTTTGGGTTGGCTCCAAATTTGAGCTTCTTAGGACTAAAGAAGTTAAACTTGATCATCACTCAGATGCTTCAAAGCAGTAAAGAGAAACAGAAGCAGCGGCAGAGCTAATTGGTAAATCTGTACTAATATACTACAGAACTACAGCAGCACAATAAATTGCCTGTTAATTGTTATTGTGGTATCAATATGCTGCAATATGCAAATGAACCGCTGACTAATCAGTGTTTCTGACGGGGTGACCAATCACAGCTCCAGGTGAGGCTCTGGCTGTCTTCATGTAAAGCAACAGTGAAAAAGAAAAAATAAATTTATATTAATCTTGGCCGATCTTCAGCTATTAAAGACTCTGACTGTCCGAGGTGTGTTTAAAGAGCATTTTCCTTTTCCCCATCACATTTGTGTACTGAAAATATCATTTGTAATTCATTCCTACAGGACCATTTTCCAAACGTTGTTTGTCTCGTAGGATTAAACTGTGACTTTAAGACTGACAAATGTTGGCTGCCCTGTACTGGAGTTCATTTAAAGGGCAGCGAGAACACTTTAAATTGAAACACTCCTGAGAACTTCAGCATTTTGGTGCCATCACAGAAACTGTTGTATAAGGTTTCCATATGGGGCTGTGAATGTACATTGATATTTACATACTTCAGCCTTTTTAATTCCAGAGAAGTGATTATTTGGGCCGTTAAAAGGCACTGCAATCACGATATTTAGCAGTAAAATAGCAGTTCTGCATAAGCCTCTTGGCATCTTTCATCTGACCCGAACATGCTGAAATAAGTCTGTAATTTTGGGTTGTTATGGGGGTAGTTGGCGAGTCCCAGCTGGGCCAGGTGTCTCCGTATCAGTGCATCACAGATACAGCCATTCTTCAGGCCTGGGGCAAATGGAAGCGGAGAGATAAGCATTCTTACAGCGCGACGCATTCTGTTCTTTCATCCTTTTACCACATATTTACATTGACTTTGCACGTTTGTTCAATTAGTCAGAAAGGAGGCATGGGTAGTGTAGGCTTACATTTGAATATGCATAAATTCAATTTAGGATGCAAAGCATTTATTTTATGCTTGTTTTTCCTGCTTTCATGATCTGGCATAATACATAGCACTGGGTTGCTAACATTCTCATGCAGGATTATTTTTTTCACTTTGGTTTCCTCTGTATTTCCTGCTGCATTACCTAAGATTAGAGCTACACGATATTAACAAACCATCAATATATAAAAGATCAATTATTTTCTGAAATTAGAAAGCCTACACGTCTGTAAGTATTGTTACAAGTGGTGCATTTGCCCCCCCCCCTACAGTCCATATATGGAAAATAAGCTACAAAAACAGCCTGTTTTCACATCGTCACAACACCAATCTCCTTATTCTGACTACAGCAGTTTAGCCCCTCCCCTTCCTGCACCAAAACACCTTTTAATGGTTAAAAATGACTTTTGTTGGATTACATGAAGACCTCGATCCATCAGATCACACAGTAACTCACCTGGAGCTGTCAGAAAGAGTGTGATTGGTTAGAGGCTCATTTGCATATTGTAGCCTGGTGCTTGAATAAGGAATTTTGCAGATAGAAGCACTGCTTGTATTAACAGGATGGCTAAAGCCAGGAGTTGTACTGGTTTGCCAGTTTATGCTGAGGTCGAACATGATGGACCAGAGCTGTATTCAGGCTCCTGTATTTGCTTCTTTTGGAGGAGGTGTGTGACATGATTTTCCAGGTCACACACCTGTGCCACAGTGCAGTTTGGGTGACTGATATTATCGTTTCTCTCCTTTTCTCTCGCCTCTCCGTCAGGCGCCATGCAAACCCCAGAGGCAGGCGCTGACTCGACGTCTACGGTGCCCCTCCAGACCAGCGTGCCTGTGCAGCCTGCTGTCACTGCCCAGCAGGTGGCCTCTCAGGTGCCCGTCCAGCAACAGGTGAGCCAGCCTCCAGGACCACATCTGATCCATTCATGCTTTATGTGCATTTAAAGCCATAAACATATGCCCTGCAGGTACACACATGCTTTGACACAAACATGCTTTGAATGGTCCACGAGTATTTCAGCAAGAAGTGCCATAGTTACCAGATAAGATAACTCGTATACGCCGCACCATTAAAAACACAGAGGTGAATCTTACTTGCTTTAAGGGGACGGTTGGTTGCAGACCCGTCAGAGTGCCGACGCTGACTCCTGTCCACCATGAAAGGTGCTTACAAATAGCACCTGAGCATCAGAACTGGAGCACAAGGCAAAGGAAGTAGATGGCCTGGTCAATGAGTCGTTCTCTTACATCTTGCAGACAACTGTGTGTGTGTGTGTGTTGCTTACCTGGAAATAAGTGGCGTCCAGGATGAAGAAAAGGCTGGAGGCAGTGTGGTGCTCTCAGCAATGTCCTGCTGAGAAACACTGGCACAGACCCAGTACACCCCTTCAAGGCAGTAGGGTTCCCCAGAGGGTGTGTCTTCTTTCAGAAGGATAATGTGCCCTGCCACACTGCAAACACTATTCAGGAACGGTTTGAGGAACATGATGTTGACTTGGCATCAAAATTCCCTCGATCTCAAACAGATCAAGCGTCTGTGGGATGCACTGGACAAACTAGTCCAATCCATGGACATAAAAGATCTGCTACTCATGTCTCGGTCCCAGATAACACACCATTCCTTCAGAGGTCTTGAAGAGCCCGAGCTGTTAATATTAGGCAGATGTTATGGGTGATTAATGCTTTTGATCATTAATTGCCTCATTTCGTTTGAATCGGCACCTGCTCCTCAAGTGCGAGTGTTCACTGGTCTCTCGATTTGATTCGATTACGATTCAAATCCATGATGCATCAACTGTTTAACTGAAAACAGTATAAAATGACCAGCAAACCGTCAAAGTAACACACCAAACCTCTCTAGGAGCTCTCCTGTACAGGGTTGTTGTGTTGCCCTGATGCTGTGTAAATTGTGATGTGCTGTCTAATACAGTTTATTACTGTTTAAAGAGGTATTGAGAAGTCTTAATTCTTTACCAAATAAACATTCCTCTTGTCCGTCCTCACAGGCCCAGACTGTTCAGCAGGTCCAGCATGTATATCCAGCACAGGTGCAGTACGTGGAGGAGGACAGCGGCGTCTACACTAATGGAACCATGTGAGTGTGTACCGCACATACAGAGAGATCAGGGTTTGAAATCCGTACAGAAAACACTATTCTTTACTCCTGTGTTTCTGTTCATCATGTACCATGAGGAGGCACTTCCCATGAGCCCTGTGCACTGGCTCGAGCAGCTTCTCCTCTTTTAATCAAGCTTGGGGCCCTGTCCCCTTTTAAAATGGATTCTCAAGGAAACATAGTGCGTTTGTTGAGTTTATGCTCAAGTGAGCTCAGGTTTATTAGCAAAACTGATAATGAGCTGGCGTTTAGCGCACCGCTTGTTTATTTGGTTGCCTAGCAACAGAAAAGGCACAAACCCTTCCCGTGTTTTGCCGACACATCTGTTATTTTTTTTTTTTTGTTTGTTTGGTTTTTTTGGAGGATGAAAATCCTGCAGGCCGCTTACCTCAGTCATGTCACAGAAACCTGTTGCTTGTCGACTACTCAGCTTTTGATGGCACTTCAGTCCCCGTGGGGGTGTGAATTGGGCTCAGCCACCTGACTATGGCCACAAGTATTGAGAAGTGGCCCCGAGAAAGAAGCCGTCCTCTTGCTCGGCTGGGCTCGAGAGCCGAAGAGCACTTCAGTGAGCTCTCCTGCGTTTCGGGGGTGGCTGCATGAGGCAGTAATGGTTACAGAAGCTGTATGGTGGAACACTTTCTGGTCCCCATCAGGTCACCTGTCCGTTGACACCAGCTCTGTCTGAGACTGCCCAGTGATTTTTCTTGCCGCGGGGTCTAACATTTTAAAACGTTTAAAAACAAAGGAAAAATTGCTCAGTTGTATTTATTATACACTAAAAAAGCTTGCCATCATATCAAATGAAGCAACGTGTCCCTGAAAGACTGCTTTCTACAATAACAATTACACCACACTCCTCAGGTCCTTTTCTGTACACACTTTCAAACAAAGCGGCAGACGGAAGCTATGAGAAGTCCTGATGTGTTTCAGATCAATTAGTTTTTTTTCCCCCCTGCCTCGGTATATTTCTGCAGACTAAAGGTAATGTGCCTAAAACGTTTAACACAGCTGTCAGAAGAATGCTTTCTGTCACAGAAAGGGGTATTTCTTTTGTCAGTTTTCCTGTACTTCGCTTCACCATGCAATCAGATTTTCATCTCCGTGCAATTTCTTTCTCTGGTACATTTTGTAATGAGCATTAAGAGATCATTTAATGATGAGGTGCAAAGTAAATGTTTTGGTTGGGTGCTTTCAGATTATGAAAGCTGTTCAGTTTAGAGACTGGGTTTTCAACAAAGGCTGTTTTAAAGAGGTGCAGTTCACAGTAGAACCTCAGTCAATGTGAGCTTTACAGAAATGTACCACGTTCTGATCAAATGTAACATGTTGTCATGTATGTGGTTTGTTTTCCTTTGTTTAAAAACCAGACGAACCTATTCCTACACGGAGCCCCAGATGTACAGCCAGAACAGTGGGGGGAATTACTTTGACACGCAAGGCAGCTCGTCTCAAGTGACCACGGTGGTGACGTCTCACAGCATGGCCAACAACGGCAACGGAAACGGGGGGCTGTCGATGGGCCTCACCAGCGGCCAGATCATCAGCAGCTCGGGAGCTTATCTGATCGGGGGCAACTCTATGGACGGCTCGGCCCCTCACACAGCAGTCCAGCCAACTAGGGCCTCCCCCGCCACGGTAGGTCCCACTAAACTGACTGTCAAACCTCAACAGGCAGAAATCTTATTCATTATTGGCCGCCTATTTCACTGTTTTAGACTAAATTTGTAGCATTTACACTACAGGACAAAAGTATGGGCCACCTCTGGGTTTTAAGAAATACACTGAATTACCCTGAAACAGTGCACTGTTAGAAATATGTTAAACAAATATTGCACTGTTTTATTGCACTGATACCAACGTATCTACAAGTATTCTTAATCACACATTTCCTTCTGGTTTTCACGTCATTGGACGAAATGTAATTCTGTCATTCTTAATTCTCTGCCTCCGCTGGGCTGCGAATCTGAATGCCGCTGGTTCAGTTCCTGCAGGATCTGATTCTGATTCCTCAACAGATAATGGCCCCAAACATTCTTCAAAATTGTGTCCAAATTAGATACAGTTCAGAATAAAGCAAAAATGTTTTGAGAATGATTTCTTGGCCTGGACAAGTTGGATCGATACATTCCAAATGGATGTCTTTGAAAAGGGCTTGGGAGAGTTTAGACACATTATTTCCACAAATTGCTGGAAAGGATGCAGATAATCTGTGCTGCTGTGATAAAGACAAAACATAAGATTTCACATCCATTAAACCACAGCTGCTTTGTACATAGTTACATTCCACTTAAAAGCAGCCAGTTACATTTAAATATCTCTTAATATTTTATTACAAGAAAACATTAAAGAGCAGCATATCCTTTTTAAAAATCGAAAGGTTGGGTCCAAATTTCTGGCCTGTAGTGGAAATCATATTGATATCAGTCAATCCGGTTAACTAGCCTGCTGTCTCTGTATATATCAACTGTAGGGCAGTTTCTGGGTCAGTTTTGACATCTGGTGGTAAGGGATGGTACTAGTCTGTGATTGGGCCACATCTCCTGTATAGTTGCTCTACAGAAACATTTTTTCTTAAAGTTCAGATCGAAGGATATTTAAATCTGCATGATGCTAACTGTCCCTACTGGGCCAAAATCAGTTTTCCAAGTTTTGTGTGAATTATTCCTTTACCAGACGCAGGCCTTTATGAGTGTGTTTGTCTGCCGTGCTGTGCTGTCGTGTGCTGTGTGTGATTCGGTGGTTGGGAGGCTTGATGCAGTCCATTTATAATTTATTTTTTCTGCTAATCTGTACTGATCACTGCATGTTGGTGGTTTTCAGTACGGGTCTCTGTCGCTACAAGCTTTTTTATTTGTTTTTTTCCTCCGTCTTTTTATGTTCCTCCTCCTTTTCGTTTTGCTCTTTGGTCTATCAGATTGAAATGGCGATTGAGACGCTCCAAAAGACTGAGGGTTTGTCCAGTCAGAGAAGTTCGCTGCTCAACAGCCATGTAAGTTGCAACCATGAAATCGATGCCTTCTCCTTCTCTTCGCCATCTGCTCTGGTGCACACCTCCTGCGCTCACTTTCTAAGGCCGTTTCTTTCTCTCATTAAGGTGTCGGGGCTTGAGCAATAGTATTTTTTTGGCACTTTGTATATTGATTTATATGTAAAGTTTGAATTTCTATCAGAAAAGAGGCATTTTGTAAGCGGGAAATGTTTAAGTATTGTATTCTTTAGACAAAAATGCTTAAAAGGGCTTCTTTCCATGGTGTTTAAGAAGGAAAATCTTGCTCTATCCTTTAAATGACTGTGTTAAGAGGAGTTCATAACTGTGAGGGGACTAAATTGGCTTAATTGT
Source organism: Brachypetersius altus (assembly GCA_037974465.1). Taxonomy (NCBI): domain Eukaryota; kingdom Metazoa; phylum Chordata; class Actinopteri; order Characiformes; family Alestidae; genus Brachypetersius; species Brachypetersius altus. The sequence goes on along the minus strand of JBBPDB010000036.1, from coordinate 12,524,067 downwards.
GCTCTCCCACAGCTACAGTGGCTTCTGGATAACTATGAGACTGCAGACGGCGTTAGTCTGCCTCGCTCCTTGCTCTACAACCACTACCTGCGCCACTGCCAGGAGCAGAAACTGGACCCAGTCAATGCTGCATCATTCGGAAAACTCATCCGCTCCATCTTCATGGGGCTGCGCACTCGCCGCCTGGGAACCAGGTACTGCACCTTTGGCCTGCAGTGCCGTATTTCTCTCATTTATGGATGCAGCAGCACACCTGCTCACTATACCAATGTTCTGATTGCAGAGGGAACTCCAAGTATCATTATTATGGGATCCGGGTGAAGCCTGACTCTCCTCTGAACCGGCTGCAGGAGGACATGCAGTACATGGCACTGAGACAGCAGCCCGTCCATCAGAAACAGAGGTACTCGGTTTTGTGTCTCGTGATGTTAGACTGCATGTGATTGCATGCCCAATCACAGGACTGTTCTTTTAAGTTACATTTGTATTTGTATCGAAAAGGGCACCGCTTCTCATCTGAGCTCGTTTGTAATTTGGGAAGTGTTCCAATGCAAAAACAATCGTTAATATCCGGTGTGCTGCACATACTATAAGTTTATTGATTGGTTGATCAGAAGTGGTAGTGAAGATAAGAGATAAGAGGAACCTTTTAGTCTCACAAGAGGGAAATTTGCATTGTTACGGCAGAAAGTGGACAAAAACAAAGAGCAGCAAAAACAATAGAACTACACCTCCGCCTCTAATAGTTCCCACACCGAAAATTAAGGCACTAGAATGTAATGTTACTACTGCTGCACCAGTAGCAACCCCCCTAGCAACATGATGGCAACCATAAGTAGTAGTAGTAATAGTTTTTATTTATATAGCATCTTTCTCAAACTAAAGGTCACATGTCCCTGACCTAGCAACACCAATGCAACCATCTAGTAGCAACCAGTCACCATAGCAACCATGGAAATGCAAACTAGTTATTATGCTTTTGGAACTTGGCGACATTTCTCACCCTGTGGTTATTGAGTTGTTGACATTGTTCAAATGCTGAAATATTCATTGACATCAGGTGTATTGTGCATTCAGCAGAACTCTTTTGGCCATAAAACAAATGGTTTGGTTGCCTCTCTGTGGGTGGGTTCCACAATTGGCAATTGAAAGTAAATGTGAAGACATTTAAGGTGTCAGTTTGTAGGTCCAAATCTGACTGAAGTTTGGGTACTCTGCACTTTGGTCAAGAATATTGGCACCCCTCTTGCTGTGAAGAATTATTGATACCCCTATTTTTTTGATCAGGGTTTTTACATTGACCTCTGTGAAACCATAGTAACCACCTAGCAACACAATAGCAACCAATACAGTTATCATAGGAACTGGCTAGCTACACCTTAGGAATCACCAGCAGTGCCGTAGTAACGACCTAGCAACAATCATAGTTGCCATAGCAACCCTACAATCCCACTTTGCATTTTCTCGTAGGAATGGATTCTAGTTTGATATCGAAATTAACAAATGGTTTTGATCATTTGTGTCTTGCCAGGTTCAAACCGGTGCAGAAAGTGGACGGGCTTTCAGGAGACACCTATTCCAGCGGGCAGCACACTCCCAGTGCTGTGGAGCAGACCATCATCGCACAGAGCCAACACCATCAGCAGTTCCTGGGTAAGGCTGGAGAGCTGGCGTCTTACTAGCACCCATGTGTAAGTTATAGCCATATATGGTTTTAACCTACTCTGCTTTCTCTCACAGATGCCTCTCGGGCTCTCCCTGACTTTATCGAGCTTGACCTGGGAGAGCATGGAGAAGAAGGCATCAACTTGGAAGATATCAAAGCCCTACAGACACTGTACAGAGAACACTGCGAGGTTAGTGTTTTGACCGATTCTGACTTGCCCCCTTGTACAAAGTGATTTAGTTGAATGCTGTTTAGATGTGGGTAAAGGTGACCACAGAACTGGAGCTAATCAGGTGAAAAAGCCACATATTGTTTGGATTCAGGAAACACAAAATTGTTTTCGCTGAACCTTAGTATTTTACAGATATTGGCAAAGGAAGAGTTCATTCCTGTATTCATGGTAGTTCAAATCCTAAAGCTTATTACGTTGATGCACTTTTCTAAAATACCATATAAAGATTCGAACTCATTCTCCACTAACCCCACAGTAAGAAAACACATCTGACATATTCCTTTTCCCCTGAGTATAACATTTTCTGTTTATAGTTGCTTGATGTCTATTCCTTACTACACCCATACGCATTTCTAGTGCATATCGAAATGATATCTACACAAACAACACTACTGTTGCTTAGCAACAGGAAGGCTTGTATCCCGGAGCAGTGGCAGAAGATGTAGTGAGGAGGGGAAACACTGTGCAGTGCACTGCTGGGTTTTCAGAAAAGTTGCAGTGTATAATTTTCAAAAATGAGTTACTTATGTTAATATTAATGTAACAGGGATGCTTCAATTGTCACTTTTATCCTAATCTAGGCCTAGTCTGGAAAACTGTTCCTTACTGTTTGTACAGTGCATTTTCACACTGCATTTTCACCTGCAGGCTATTTTGGACGTGGTGGTAAACCTCCAGTTCAGCCTGATAGAGAAGCTGTGGCAGACGTTCTGGCGCTATTCCCCTTCCAACACTGTAGAGGGAGCCACCATCACAGAAAACAGGTCGGTTGCTTTCATTTACCTCTGCCCATAGTCACATACCCAAACAAGCACACAGTCATAATAATCTTTGTATGTGTGGGTGCAGCGGGGTGAGCGAGATCGAGGGCCGTCTGCCGCGGGCCAGGCTGCTGCTGCTGTGCCGGAGCGAGGCCGTCCTGAAATGGATGAGTTCCTGCGATCATCTCATGTACCAGGCCCTGGTGGAGATCCTCATCCCTGATGTACTCAGACCCATTCCTAGTGAGTAGAATGTTTTCTGAAAAGAAACTTCAACACACCCAGCATCACTGATACTGAATATCAATTTCTTGAGTTTCTCATCCACCAGATGTTGTCAGTCAGTCAGTTCACCTCTTTAGTTTTGCACTGAAGCTACGATGGTAATATATGTAACTAGTAATGGAAGCGTGTATTCCACCATTTAGCACTTACAACTAAATCATCACTCATTTGCCTCAAACTGCTTCTGATATAATATGACAATTTATATCAAAATAATTTGGTTTTATGGTTTAGTGAACTTAGTTTTTTGTTCATTTGAAGACTCTAAGCCCATTTTGCTTGTTAGCGACATTAGCTTTGTGGCATCATTGAACCTGACTACATTTGGGATAAGGAAAAAAAGAGACCCAGTTTTCACTTCAAGTCTGATGAATAAGCACATCTTCTGATTCTTTTTCCACCAGGTGCCTTGACTCAAGCCATCCGTAACTTTGCCAAAAGCCTTGAGGGCTGGCTCACCAACGCCATGAGCGCCATTCCGCAGAAGATGATCCAGACCAAGGTTAACCTAGACCCTCTATTTTCTGTGCCTTGTGGTAAACAATATTCGCTGCTGCAATGATGAGAGAGTCCTAGTTAAGTCATGTGCTTTTGGAACACTTTGTCCAAGTGCTGGTGAATAAAAGCTATTGGGGTCTGTCCCAATTATCTCATTTGCACTGGGCTGCAGCTACAAATTAGCATTCATTATTAGAACCTTTTAAATGTTTCTGTGTATTAGAAATTGCGCAGCTGTTGCCAGGCAAAAACATTTGATAATGACCAGCATGTTATGCGATGTTCTTTCACTCCTAACATAAGTCTTTGTTTCTTCTGTTTTGCTCAGGTATCCGCTGTTAGTGCCTTTGCTCAGACCCTGCGCAGATACACGTCTCTGAACCACCTGGCCCAGGCAGCACGCGCCGTCCTGCAGAACACCTCTCAGATCAACCAGATGCTCAGCGACCTCAACCGCGTCGACTTCGCCAACGTGCAGGTCCCGTCCCATTCAAACCTCTATGGCTCGGGAGGTCTTCTCTATCTCAAGGCCCATCTTTTTCCTTATAGTACATGAGGGCCCACACAAAAATTGTGTACCGTCTGTCAGCAACAGCTGTGTTGTTTCCAACTGATGGTTGATTCATATGTGATGAGCCTCGCAGTAACTTTAAATGCTTTTTCTCCTCACACTTTACAACACCGACTTCACGGTCGTTGGTTTGAGTGTACATTGTTCTTTTTTGTGCAGACAATAAGGAATTAATGGCATCTTTCCATGTTGTGATGACCTACCGTCTAATCAGAAAGCGGTGACTCTGGGAAGGGGTCACTTTATTGTAGTGGAAAAACATTTGTTCTTAAGGCACGGTTCGGTTCCTTGTGCCAGTGGAAAAGTGCCATAAGGCGCAGTACTAGCTTATGTTTACTGGGAAGCTGTTTCGCAGACGGTAATGATGTTTGTGCATTTTGCTGTACAGGAGCAAGCCTCCTGGGTGTGCCAGTGTGAGGAGGGCATGGTCCAGCGGCTGGAGCAGGACTTCAAGGCCACCCTGCAGCAGCAGAGCTCTTTGGAGCAGTGGGCCGCCTGGTTGGACAACGTGGTCAATCAGGTCCTCAAGCCTTTCGAGGACCGGCCCACCTTCCCTAAAGCCGCTCGCCAGTTTCTGCTCAAGTGGTCCTTTTACAGGTGAGTCTCACCTCCTCAGTGGGGCCAACAGTCAGCCCTGTTCATTTACTGATTAGACTGCAAAGACTGGACACTAGTTTTATATCGTACACATTCGCTTTCTAGAGCATCTTTAACTTTGACACACTTACCGATAGCTATGTTTCTGTCCGATAGCTATGATCTTTACAAATGTATCACTTCAAAACATTTGTAAGTGTAAGCTTGGAAGAAAACTGAGTAAATGTTTGTTGAGACATACATGTAGTGAAAACCTCCACTTGAGGGTTTTAAGGGGGTTTAAAAGGAGTGCTGCCTTTTTAGGCATTTTCACAGAAGGATACCAAGAAACTCCAATTCTATAACAGAACAGTACAAAATATATTATCATAGATTGAGAAAGTTGGAAAAAACAAATGTATATGAACTATAGCAAACAAGAAAAAAAATATAAAGAATTTTTTCGCTTACAATTTGTATCAATTTTTTTTATATATAAACTATATAAGGGGATATAATATGATTATAGGTGGAACTGCAATGCTGCAATGAATAATTCAGAATCAGAACTCTTTATTGATCCTGGAGGAAACTGCATGAATTATAATTAAATGTCTAGTTTTAAACAGTCAGTGTGAATCTTTGGTACAGTGGTGTAACTCTGTCCTCCTGTGAACTCACAGCTCAATGGTGATCAGAGACCTGACCCTGCGCAGCGCCGCCAGTTTCGGCTCCTTCCACCTGATCCGCCTGCTCTACGACGAGTACATGTTCTACCTGGTGGAGCATCGCGTTGCCCAGGCAACAGGCGAGACACCAATCGGGGTTATGGGAGAGGTAAGGACAAGGACATCTCCAGCATTCACGCCTGCACGACAGGGACCCAGTGTGAAGCAGCGAAGCCTTTTCAGAAGCTTTGAAACCACTCTTTTCATGAAAAGGACTTTTTTCCTTTTTGCTGAAAACCTTTTCTTGGTGTGTAGAGAAATGCTGTGATCACACCTTGGTGCAGCTGTAAGTCTTTCAGTCATGAAACTGAGGGTGTTGCTGTGGGGCTGAGCAGTCGGAGCTAATTGTAATTGAATTTGCATCAAAACACTTGTGGTTCTAAGGCTGTTAAAACAATGAAAAGGCGTATAAACGATAGAGGCTTATTGCATTCTGAAGGTAACAGACCTGCAAGAACTGCTTTGAAGAAAAGCTGTAGATATTGCTGATAGAGGAGTTTGTGATTTTTTCTTTTCTTTTCTAGTTTGTCGACCTGAATACCCTGTCACCTGCCAACATCGACAAAGGTGAGCACTCCAAGCTTGGCTTCATTTCTTTTAGAGCATAAGTGCTTCTATACAACGTAGATCCACTGGGGGGCCTCTACCTGTTGTTCTGTGCGTCAGATTTATTAATGGACTGTTACTGTGGAAATACTGCCCCCAGTAGGCTGAAAATTCAAATAGGTGTGATTAACATAATGTTTTTTGTAATTAACTGTCGAAACACAGCTAAACATCACTTGTCCTGGCGATAAGGATCTGATGATCACTGCTGTGTTTACTGCTGGTCTTGACCAGTTGTTTTTGTTTGTCACATGTTTAACCAGTCCTAGAGTCCTTATACAGCCGACACGGGGAGCACTGTCATAAAGCAACAAATATAAACATAGCATTAATGAATATGGAAGCGTTTACATTTTGCACCGAGCAGAATGTTCCCTGTAAAGATTAATATTTCTCTGTGGGGATGCTGCAGGAAACTTTCACAATAGAAATGCTGAGCTGGTCAATCTGACGGCTTTGTGATGAATTTGCCAAAAATAAAACCCCATCTGCTCTTCCCTGATTAAAGTAGTGCACGTTTTAGTGTTCCCTGACATTGAGATGAATATGAACAAATAAAAGTTGCCTCATAAAGGCCTAGTGGTCATTTAGACCAAATAAATGTGTGAGTTTGTGTTATATATAGATTATATAGAGAGAAGTATCTCAATTCAATAAAAAAGCGATCTTCAATAATTTAATGGCTGAAATTCCAGCAGTTCTGGATTTCTGATCTTTCAGCCTGTTGAAAGCTAAGATGCGTTGTGTGTGTGTTCTAGACGAGCCAAGCGAGATGGACAGTGATCTGGATGAGGAGATGGAGGACCTGGAGGAGCCGCTGGCGAAGCGGGAGAAGGCCGAGGCGGAGGTGATCCAGGTGCTGCAGGTGGGGGCGATGGAGGACGGCAGCAGCGCCGTGGTGGGGGTCGTTCAGCAGGGCTCCATTCAGCTTACTTCGGCCGCTCACTCTGAACACATCCTCGGCTCAGCAACTGGACCCAGCACCATCCGCCACTGCGGCGGCGCCGGAAACGCTTACGCCTCCGTGTAAACAGACCCGCCTCTCTCTGTCTGACTCATTACTTTTATTTTCCTCTCCCTCCACATAACACTACTTCACCTCTCAGTTCTCCTCTATCTCCCTCGTCTTTATCTGTTGGTGTGAGGCGTTTTCCTGGATCGCACGTGAGATGACGATGACGACGCGACGCCTGATGGCTCAGCTGCAGGATGCAGATCTTCAGGAGAACAGCTGGAGTCCTGTGCCGCCATATTAAATCAGCTTCTCCAGCTCAGAGCAACTTTTTGAAAGAGAGAGAGAGAAAGTGCTGACAAGTTGGTGTAGAGTCCCTATGCTGATTAGAAGTGATTTTTTTTTATTATTATTAATAATTTATTTTGAATTTTAATTTTTTGAATCATTTTTGATGACCAAGAGCTCAAATCCTAGCCACTTGCTCCAGAGGGGAAACGAAAAGAAATCCGCCGTTTGACGCTTATTTTCGGTGTCTGTTGACTTTCTACTATTTATTTGTACGACCGGTCATTGTTTACGATTTTTCTATGTGGCTTTGTGTTGCCGTGGGAAATCTTGCTCTGTATACTGTGCTGCTAAAGCCTCAGGCAGGCTGGAGAGCTCTACTGACCTTCTGACGATTGCATTTTCATCAGACTGTACCTTGCGTTCGAGCGTTTCCCCTTCGCCGTCTACTTGTGGAATTAGTCGCTTGATGCCGTTTTCTATTGAGAGGATGTGTTTTGACATACAGTACGAATTTGTGGGTCATCACCCCCCCATCCCCCCCACCCACCCAGATTGGACCAAAAAATCGAGTGATTGGCTGTTCCAGGCCGTTTTGTAAAGCTTTGTTTCCTCTCCCACCTGTGCCGTGTTGTAAAACAGAGCGAATGTCAGGGATTTAATGTACCTCGGGTTCATCATAGTGCCTTAACCCAGCAACAGCTTTTCATTCCGTCTAGGCTGAACGTGACCTACTGAGAGGGATGTCTTGTTTTTCTCTTTGCTTTTTTTTTTGAACAGTCGATGCTAGATATTGCTCATTTCTGTAATTGGACTTGTGGCTGGATTTGTGGTCTTTCATCAACTTGAGTCGGTCCAGAGCGCCGTTTACCCACCAAGGCTTTTCTCGAAGTACGACACGTCCTGTTTGGTTCTGAAACGGCTCAAGGCCTGCTCCCTTTCGCCTTTGTGGTTAGATGAAGTGTGTATGTATGTCTGTGTGTTAGTTTGTGTGTGTGTGTGTGTGTGTGTGTTATGCACATGAGGGCTGGAATTGGGCTTTAGTTGTGTTTTTGTTTGTGTAAACGTCACCCTACCTCACACCAGTGGTGCCGGCCCTTGGATGCAAAAGCCCTGCAGTTCTGAAAACATGTTACATTGTACTGGTCTCAAACCATTTTCATCCAATCACACGAAGTCTGTCCACACACTGCATTTCGTTACACACTGGGTTATCTGTATAGGGGACCAAAAGTTGCTATGATATAAAGATAAATAAATATATATATATATATATATATATAGATATAAATATATAAGGGTGAATCAATTCATACATTTCTTTGCCGTGTGAAATAACTGATACTGAGCTGGTGTTATTGCTTTTGTAGCTTCTTTTGTTGATCAGTCGACCCGTTAACTGACTGTGAAAGGGGGGGGGGGGTATTGCCGGGAGAGCACACTACATGGTGATCTGGACCAAAACAAGTGGCTCCTTTTACTTGAGAGCACCAGCCACATGCATTCGAAAGAGGATCCCAGTCTGGTGTCCAGTGGCTCCCTGGTTTTAGGTGCTGACTACATAACAGACTAATTTTTTGGTACTTGATTTGTACTCGTTATTGATTGCTGTAATTTAACAGAGAAGAAAAACACTGGAGCCTTTTTTGTCTTCACTACTGACTACTTTTGTTTTGTTAGTTCTTTCTGACTTTGGTAACTGGCCACTTTTTTTTATTTCCATTTACTCATCTCAACTTGTCTGCCTGAATGGATTTTTTTTCTTCTCAAGGGACATCGTCCCCAAAGCCCTGCTTTTCTCCAATCTGATAATCATGAAGTTCGCCGTTTATCGGAGGGCGATCTGTGAAGAAAAAAATAGCGAGGAAGTCACCTTTTACGGCAATGAGCCGTAGCCATTTTAAGCTGGCCAAAACGATCGGAGATCATGTGATTGATCTGTAAAATTTAGCCCCGTCTCCCTTTTGTAAAGTTGAATCATGCTTTAGTTTAGTTTCCCGCTGTGGATTCTTCATGTTTGGTTTGTATCCTCTTGTGCCTGGAGTGAGAACAGCTCTTAGCTATTGGTTAGTTTTTCAATGAAAGTGCTTTTGGTCTTGCATGCCTTTTTTTATCGTGCTGCTAGAATATCATTAAGTTTGCATTTCTTTTAATATATATATATATAGTTTTGTTTTGGGACTGTGCCACAGTAAACAATTTTGTTCATTCCAAACCAACACCTTCCATGAATCCACCCCAATTCCCCAATTTAGTTTGCCAAGACAAAAAAAAAAAAAAACCTTGGTTTAAACTGGACTTAATTTTCACCTGTTATTCCTGAGACCGTAACGAAAGCTGGCCTCACTTGGATCATTAATCCCTTTTGTCACCAAAGTACGGTGCGTATCGGTGCAAGGCAAGTGAAAGAAACGAAAACACGACTTAAACATATCAAACCTTTCAGCTACTGCAAACGGGAGGCTCTCCTAGTTCAGGCAGCTTCACAGACAAGAGACTTCAGTGCCTTTCGATTTCACGAAGACCTCTAGGACCAGAGGAGGCTCCCCGTTCGGCTGCTACTGCAGACATTTCTAGAAAGCAGAGCCGACAAACAGCTGGCCGGTCTGAGGAGGGTCTGTTCTCCGTGGTGGTCCAGGCGTCCCTGCTGTCCTCTATATCCGGACCCTCGCACCTCCCACAGATATGCACATAAACACGCATTTAGAGGCTCACTGCTCCATCTGCTGACTGCGGGGAGCCGTTTGGATCTCTTGGGGAAATACGATGTAAGTAGAGCTGGATTGGAATTTCGCACTGCACTATCATGACATTCCCCCCTTTATATCGTATGTCGAGTGATGTGCGCCTTTTTCTTTTTTACGTTTCCATTTTTTTTTTTTTTAATGCTTTCTGGAATATTTTAAGTGCCATTTGACGGTTTACTTAGTGAGTCGTGGCCTGCTGTAGCGCGTTCTAATGCAAGCACAAGCATCGTGGTACTCCCGAGAGACTCTTGGGGGGGGAAGGAAAAAAAAAAGCAGTCTTGGTTGTAAATATCGGAATATCGAGGAAAAAAAAAACACGGAGCGTTATTTATTTACTCTCCCTTTCGTTAACCCGTCTGATGACGGATATGTTTTGAAAGTGTACATGGTGATTCTTCTTTTCCCCCCTTTCTCTTTTTTGGACGATGTATTGTACTTTACATATACATACAGTATGTATTTTTCTTCCCCCCCCCTTTTTTGTGTGTTGTTTCAATTTATCTCTTAGTAAATTATATTCTCGGAAAAATTGGTAAGAGCTAACCAATACGTGTAGAGTGATTTGTATTGTGTATTTTACATGAAGGATAACAAAAACCGGGGAACTTTTATATTTATAAAGGCATATATTAACATTTAGTGTGTCGTTCTGAGGAAAATAGAGGAAATATCCAAGACACATGTAGTTTGTTTTTTCTGAATATTTCAGACTTGAGCTCAGGCTAGCTTAGTGTTGTTTACTTACTTGTGGCTGTCTTTCAATTAATAAACTTTTTTTCTTGTTGAAAAAGAAAATGGTTTTTTTTTTCCTATGCAGTTTCTTAAATGGACCCCATTTAACATCAGAATGGATTCATGGGCGTGCCCAAGTGGAAATGTGTTCAAAAAGTGACAAACTGTAAAACGTGAGCACAAACAGATGGAAACAGGCAAAAACAGTCAAAAGAGAAACAATAACACACTACTGTCAAATATATTTCATTTAGTTGACAAAATTGATCTACCTGAAGGAGCAAAGTCACCATGTTTCTGTTTGAACTGTCCTCCTATTTCTTTCCATACAAACAGAAGAGGACATTTATCAGGCTGCTCATAGTAAAAGTAGCAAAAGGAAGCGATGTCTAGTTCTGCCTGCTCTGCGTCAGGCGACAGGATTGTCTACACTTTACCCTCCGATACCTCCGTCAGCGAAAGTCAGGAAAACACATACAGGCTCCAGGTAATACTGTTACAGTCACGTCTAAAACATCACATGGCTTCCGGAGGATCTGTTTTCCAGTTAGTTTCGAGTCAAAACTGTGGTTGAACCTGGAGATCTTCTAGTGACAGAATAATAAAAAAAAAAATTCTGATCGTTTCCCCAGAGTGAGGTACCCCAACTCCTACTTTCCTCAAAGCCGAGGCAGAGTGGAGATTGTATGAGGCTGAGAAAACATCAAGCCCTTTTAACATTCATTTAGACTGGGATGACGGTATTAAAAAAAATATATCGGGTCGATGTTCCGAAATAGCTATGAATGCATAGTTTTAAGGTCCTGACAAGGCAACTTCAGGTTAGCTCTGATTTCTCAGTGCTTCTGAATAATTCAGTCACTGATGTAATCAGTCATTCAGTGTAGTCTGACGTGAAAAGTAGAGAATTCTTTACAGTGGTGGTGATGGGAAGAGGCTGTTGTGATGTCACAAATGTGTCTTGGGAGTTTAATATGTTATGATTAGAAGTGAAATACAAGTAAATCCAAAGAAAAGTTACTCATTTGCCAGAGAATTAAAATCAGTCATTAATTCCGTTTTAAAAATTGTTTTAAGCCAAAAGCTTAAGCCTGGAAATGGGTTTGGATGTCTGGTTCCATTTGGCACCACTGTAAACAATTCAGACCTGGTATGTTTCCCTCGAAGGGAAGCATTTCATGTCAAACCACTCTGAAAGAATCGAACCCGTGTTTATGCAGAAATTTAGAAAAAATGGATTGATGGCAATTTTGTCATATAAGATACGGAGGGGCAGGAGAAAATACTTTAATATAGTGCTTTGGTAAGCGACCATAGCATTTATCTAAAAGGAAAATCAACTGAACCTGGATTTATCCCCTACTCGAGTGCTGTGTATATTACAAAACAAAAAGCATTTCGCCTGTAGGCTTCTCAAACTGACCTAATACAGTTCGTCAATGCAAACACTTTGTAGTAAACACTGGGGACAAAACTAGTTACAATAACTCTCCCAGTCTACTGCCACAGGGAGAGAAAAAAATTTATCTGATACATTAAAGACTTATCCAGTTCCTACCGAGCGCAATATGTTAGGATACATTTTAAACACGAGTGCAGATTTATAAAAAAAAAAAGTAGCACTTAGCTGTTAACATCACTGGCTAAATTCTGTAAACGCCATTTATCTATACAGAAAGTTTTAAATCACACGATGCTCAGAAATCACTGCTCGCTTTCAGACTCCATTTGTTATATGGCTTCAGATCCTTCCCACCGGTACAGGGTTCATGACAGCGCTGCTGGGGGCTTGTGAATTTAGGATATGCAAAAATGTAACATGATTATAGATGCATCAAAAACATGAAAAGCAATAAAACTGTCATTTGATTTGGTGTTTAGATGAAATCTTGTAGCGACCGGCCACCCTCACCCGAATTTTAAGAAAGGGGTACCTTTCTTTTCTTTTACAGACGTAAGGATGAAGGCTGGCTACTGCTATAAACTCACCCCATCGTCTACCATCTGGGGCGCTGCTCACACAGTTTGACGGCATTAGTTTGTCCAGTCGCAAAAGAAAAAGAAAGAAAAGGGAGACGCTCAGAAGTCCACTCAGTTCAGTGCCTCTGGTTCTACAGAAGGGAGGAATAACTGAAAAGCTCTCAGTCCAGGGGCTGGGGGTCGGCTATGGGCATCGTGTGCAGCACTTCGTCCAGCAGCTGCAGAGCCCGGTGCAGGTGGATTTCAATCCAGCATGGTGTCTCTTTAATGCTCTGCCTGGGGTAGTCCGGGCCCCAGCCCTTCACAAAGCTCATCCTCAGGATACACAGCCTGCGCAGGTCATCCACGCCAATGCCAGCGGCTGCAGACAAACCTGCAACACAGTTTACTGCACATCAGCACAGACCACTAACCAGCTGGACACTCAGTCACTTGCTGTTTTTTGGGGGGTTTTTTTGTGTGTGTGTGTGTGTATATATATATCAATCTATGTATATATTTTAGGGCTGGGAAAGGTAACGCGTTATTATCGCGTTACCGCATTATTTACTTAACGCCGACAATTATTTTATCACGCGTTAACGCAGGTTTTTTAAATCCTTTTATTTTGAAAGT
>JBBPDB010000036.1:12475230-12487762 GCA_037974465.1 Brachypetersius altus | reverse complement strand
CAGTGTGAACTCGCAGCTTTATTAACAGCGTTTCCATAACAACGAGCCGACAACAGAACACGGGGAACATCCACGGGTTTTTTTCTGTGCAGCCCGCAGACCGGTACCACATGACCCACGGCCCGGTAGCGGTCCGCGGCCCGGGGGTTGGGGGCCACTGGTATAGATGACATACTGACATTCCGGTCAGGTTAACAGTACTGAGCAATATGAAGGGCTCCCAGTTTGATACAATATAACAGAGTTTACCTAAACTTCTCTAAACGCCTTTTTTCGATATTGTCATTTTAAAATCTATATAAATGCAAATGCGATTAAAGAAGAATAGCAACCGGATCAAATAACATGCTAGACGCTGCTCATTGGTGAGTTGTGTTATTTTTAGAACAGGTCCGCGGGCGACTCTTGTGGTCCTTGGGGGCACTCTGGTGCCAGCGGGCACCACACTGGTTATTATCTAACTTCATAACACTAATGCCTGTTCTCACCAGAAAGAAACAGAGCCACCTTACTCATTAGAACATCAACGCATGTCTGACCAACAGGCATAATATACATTAAAATTACAAACAAGAACAAGAATATCTATCCTTGGGACTGCAGTTCACACTGCGATTAGATTAGCGTTAGGCTTTGCGGCTACAATTTATCATACGAGCAATCCTGCTCTATTTCAGGCTGGATTTGTTACAGAATCAGATCTGATTTATTCTTTTTTCCCTCCAACATCCAACTCGTCATTTTCTGCTGAAATCAGCCTGATACTAATACTTCCTTTGAATCGGTGCCATCTCCTTCTAGAGGATTTTGACATTCATTTCGGACCAAGACTAACGTCCCCATATTTTACTGCCTTTACTGTAGATCAGCGTACAGAAGGCTGCATAGAAACTGACACAAACCTATGTAGACATTTATAAAGGCCTGTTTTTAGCAAGTGTCAGTTGTTGTAATGCTTTCTGAGGTGAAACAGACTAAAGCGACCTTTAAAACACCTACTGCTTGCTGGAATAAGCCTTAATAAATGTTAATGTAGACTTGCATTAAGGGATGATGCAGGTATAATGGAACCTTATGAATGCTCCTCTTCAGTAAAACATGAGGTTAACATATTAGCAGTGAGTGCGAAGTTACCTGGAAAGATTCCCGCTCTATCATGTGACATGGACCATCTCCAACCCGGTCGCTTTGATCGTTGCTGCAATATCCATCTAAGGAGGCACAGAGGGGCTTATATAAGGGTGTGTAAGTGCATTCTCCTTATAAATGCCACCTGTCTGGACTAAAATGCTTGAATGCATCAAAACACACACGCCAGCGCACACACTTCATTCCTAAGTAGGGCATCATGGGCGTGCGTTCTGAAAGCTAGAGGACAAAGCCCAAGGATAGTGCTGACCTTGGTTTTTCTCCATTAAGGGCAGCGTGATGTCATCATTGCCTAGCTTTGCATTCTTCTGCTTTTTGGGGGCTCCAGAGACGGCAGGCTGGAGACAGACAGCACATCCAAACTCGCGATCAGGCAAAGAAATTAACTTCATTTATTTCTCATTACTTTGAAACGAACCATGACCGGCTGTTTATTGCCTCCTATTCAGCGCTGCGGGATCGAAGAGGCGGTACCTTAAAGTGCGTTTTATTCCATCCTCCCTTGGAAAGTGTGTGCCTCAAGTCTTTGTAGGCCCACACAGTCTGCAAAACGTGCGCCGCTGCTTTGGTCTCTCTTACGGACTGGCTGTGGAACCGAAAAAGCACATTCATTATGCGCCAACTGCTCAGAATCTGGGATATTAAAGACCCATAGTTTAACTGGTGTGGTATTTAATTTTCCCCTTATGTCCACTTGGGCAAGCGTGGTGTGGGTTTATGTACCTAATTCACTTTTTTAAGTCTAATGTAAATGTAATGTTACATTTAATTTCGTTCCGTTTTGCTTTGAATCGAAGTATTTTCTACCTGCCAAACTGTCTTATCTTCATCATATTTAGTGGATTAAATGTTTTACTCTGACAGGTTTCAAGGTGCCTAAAGCTACAAAGACCCTAGATAAAGGAGTTCCAACCACTCAACATTCAAACAACAGTTAGGCAAATGGTCAGGTTCAGGCACTGGACTGGAAATGAGAGCATTTGAAAGTCCTTCAGGAAGCCTGGAGAACTGTTCCTCAAGATTATATGAAAAATACAAGAAAGTCTGGGTCTTTGGAAGCAAAATGTAATGAAATTCCATATAGACTTAGATAAACAGTACCGCGTTTTAATGCGTTTTTGTGACCTCACAAAAAAGAATAGATTCATGCCATGCTCTTTTGCAGTCTGTTGTCTATATCTGGACTGTATGGACAGAAAAGTGAATGTTTTTGTCTGCATGTTTTATAGGATACGGTTCTACTACCTTGTCCTGTTGATGGCCACCAACTTCTGAATCCCTTGTCCCTGAATGAGAAAGCGAGCGTTCTCCAGATTGTCAGTGATGATCTCATGTATGGTATTAAGGATGGCCACTACTGTGTCCCCATCCAGGTTCTTGGCAGGCCGCTGCTGGCCGCTGGGCAGGTTGCTGACCAGGTCCCTCATGGCGTAACTCCCTACAAGAAGCAAAAGTACTGAGGACACCGAACTGACCAATAGAGTGTCAGCATTTGATTGCTTTTTACAGTCATGTTCAAATGGTTGCACACCTCCGGACAGATTAAAAGGTGAAAATAACGTAAACAGTGTAGCAGAAGCCTGGAACCATCACGTGACAGGGAAGGGAGCCATCAGACATGTATTCAAAGCATGAGATGCAAACTAATATCGGCTTTCTTACCGATGAGATCTTTGTTTTTGTGGTCAATGGCCAGGTTGCGGAGAGCTATGGCGATAGCCCTCACCACTTTATCTGCATCTGAATGAAGCAGTTCAACCAGAATCGGCAAGCCCTTCTCTTTACGCACAGTCGCTCGGATATAATTGGACCACTGAGGAAACAGGGGAGACAGAATGATGGGCTATTAAAGCGTGCATTAATTTCAGGGCAGTCTCATTTACATGTGCGGATTTCAAAAGATAATTTCACTGGGTTGTAAGAAAGGGTTTCTCGCTCAGACATGCTTTATGTCCCTCTGCAAAAGTGCTCTCTTTCTCTCTCTCTCTCCTCTCTACTCTCTGTCTCTCTCTCTCCTCTCTCTCTCTCTGTCTCTCTCACTCTCTCTCTCTCTATGTCTCTCTCTCTCACTCTCTCTGTATGTCTCTCTCTCCTCTCTCTCTGTCTCTCTCACCTCTCTCTCTCTGTCTCTCTCTCCTCTCTCTCTCCTCTCTCTCTCTGTCTCTCTCTCTCTATGTCTCTCTCTTTCGCTCTCTCTGTATGTCTCTCTCTCCTCTCTCTCTCTATGTCTCTCTCTCTCACTCTCTCTCTATGTCTCTCTCTCACTCTCTCTCTCTGTATGTCTCGCTCTCCTCTCTCTCTCTGTCTCTCTTCTCTCTCTCTATGTCTCTCTCACTCTCTCTCTCTCTATCTATCTCTCTTCTCTCTATATATCTCTCACACTCTCTCTCTCTCCATGTCTCTCTCTCTCACTCTCTATCTATGTCTCTCACTCTTTCTCGCTGTCTCTCTCTCTCTCTCCGCCTCTCTGTCTGTCTCTCTTCTCTCTCTATGACTCTCTCACTCTCTCTCTCTGTCTGTCTGTCTCTCCTTTCTCTCTATGTCTCTCTCACTCTCTCTCTCTCTCTTCTCTCTTAATGTCTCTCTTTCTCTCTCTCTCTCTCTGTCTGTCTCTCCTCTCTCTCTGTCTCTCTCACTCTCTCTCTCTCTCTCTGTCTCTTATTCTCTCTCTCTGTCAGTCTGTCTGTCTGTCTGTCTGTCTGTCTCTGCCTCTCCCTCTCTATCTCTGTCTCTCTCCCGCTATCTCTCTCCATGCCTAGTGGTCCCACTCACAGCCCACTGTCCTGCAGATAGGTTCTGAAGAGCCCCTGCCGCTGCCTCCAGAGTGTTTTGGTTGTGGCTCAACTTGAGGAGTGACAAGTACAGCCTCACAACCTCGGGCTGGTAAAGCAGCTCCAGACCTGCACACACACACACACACACACACACACACATACATCAAAGCCGTGAGCTACAAAAAAAGGCATAGTAGGCTTGCATGAGTAATTCATAATCCACCAAGTCGACCTCTGTATGAAATGAGTATAACAGACGCAGTAAAGCCATAATAACGTGATGTATGTTAGAGTTTATCATGACAGCGTAGCCTACAGCAAAAAAAAAGATGAAATGTGCAGTTTTTTCTGCGCATGGTGGTAATATGGCATTAATATGCTATGCAAGCTCCATCTTTGCTGCGTCTGTTCGAATAAGACCTTTAAAGGCCTCCCGCCCAACCGAGGCTCCTCTCCGAGCGACAGGCGCCCCGAATGGCGCAGAAGAGATCCAAAATGCACGATGGCAAGAGATGACCTAAGGCGTGTATCCACATCTAGTCTGGAATACAGAGCTGCAATTCTTAAGAACTCTTTTATAAGCCCTCCAGAGTCTCTTAACGATTCCGGCTGCACAGCAATGAGCCTGGTTTCTGATCCTCCAGATCCTCTGGAGCAAGCCTACTTATCTCCACCAAACCGCAGGAGACGGAAGGGTGACTCAGGGGAGCAGAGCCTCCACCAGGAATAAAGCCATCAGAAGCTGTTTACCTTGTCAACACCCACTTGACGGTGACGGCAAAAACCGATAAACTGCATAGATGATGTCAACCACTACAACCGCTCACGAAGGGATTGGCACAGATCGTTTCAGTCCTTTTCCGCAAGAAACGCTCCCTTTTTTGGCGCCATTCATGGGTATCTTGGGATCCTTAACGGCAACTACAGCCGACAGCCAGGGGACCTCTATGTTTCAAGTCAGGAGACGTGATCACAGGCTGTCAGGGAAAAAAGAAGGAATCTGAAAATACAGATGGCAGGATGGGTGCCACGGAGAGTGGCAGATACACAAACAGGGCTAACGCGGCTCCGAATGTGATCAGAGGCCCTCACAGATTGTCTGATATCACTAGTTGGGGTCGTATCAGGAAGGATTTAGATAAGAGAGCATCGGGATGTTCGTCGTTCTTAGACTTGGTGACCTAGTTACATGCAATTACAAGACACTTGTCCTCAAACACAATGCGGCCCTTTTCTTCATCGCTTTTCCCGTCGATTGGACACGTCACTAATCCGAGCTGATGCATCAACACCCAAACACGAGCGTAACAAGTGTATCGCCCCGTCCACTTAAGAAACCCTTTCCCTGCACGCTTCACACGGCAGCCAAAACCACTTAATTACCCTCCCACACGCCGCGAAAGCTGTCTTGGCTTGGTCCTAAGCCTCCGCTGCTCGGTGTGCAACTGCAGCCCCGGCTGATCCATGCTTCTGCGGCTTCTGCCGCACGATTCTCACAAAGCCACCCCCAGCCTGGAAGCTTTGTCTTCTTCCTGTGACCCGCCTGCTCTCTGCAGCAAAGCACGCTCCCACACTCTCTCCATCTGCCAGCTTAACACACACTTGACTTCCGACTAAACGCAGGCTGCATATGCTGCCTACATCTCCACAATTCAGGCCGATTCATTACACGGATGAGTCTTCCGGAGCATCCGATAGGCGGTCCATGTGCTAAAACGAGTGCTCGCAAGCGTGGCCCACTTATTACAGCTATTAGCGCTCTGCATGGAAAGACAATGGACATATTTTTCCTTATAGTGGTGACCCATGAAATGGACATGGTAGGGATGTAACAATATTGCATTTTATATTGAACTGAATTGCATTGAAGGGCCACACATGGGCTCGTGAGGAAGATACATGTCTGGGAACAATTCTTGAGGCTTTTGCTACTGGATTGTGGTGAAATGCGGTTGTTATTTTTAACATGCTACTTCTCACATGGGATGCTGTTGATAAACCATGTGGCTTGATGGCTTTCGACTGAGCATCTTCTCCTACTGTGAATGGAAGAGGCCACATGCAGCCACTGTTAACCCTACTTTTACCACTGGGTCAGTGATATAGTGGTCGCTAACCATGGTCCTGGTGATCCACCTAGTCCCAGCCTCCATCTACAACACCTGCATTGGTTATTAAACTTCTTCAGAGCTTCCTGATTGGCTGGAGCCTTAAGTAAGGGGCAGGGGGCATCATGGCAAGAAAGAGGAGGGTGGGTGACTACCACTCGAAAGCTAAAGTAAAACGCAGTTTAGTGGAACTATTTCGTTGTGAATGCGGCGAACACTCAAGTGTTTTCACACACTTTCTGTTGGAGATTAACTGGAGTTTTTAATGGTCAGGGGAGGGGGGTGTTTCCATCTGGCTAAATTATGTAACATCCATGGGTCAACACCAGACTTGTTGTCCATCTGATGACACAGACGAGTGCTTACCTACTTTGAGCTCCTTCACACTGTGTTGTTCTATGAGATCTGGCTCCATGAGGCTGTTAGCTTGTTACCAGAGTATTACAGGAAATGTTACACTCAGATATATTAAAAATAAGGGTTCCATAAAAGATTCTTTTTGTGATGCCTTGATTCCCTAAAGGACCTTTTAGGGGATGATTCTTCAAAGGACTATTTTAGTGCAAAAATGTTGAAAGAAGCTCTACATAATGTAGAAGGTCTTGGGGTAGATTATGTAATGGATCTGTACACGTATCTCCAACAAAAAGGAACTGTTTTTCTCTGGTATTTCTCAAGGAACCCTTGGTGGCACCTTTTTTAAAGACTGTTTTTAATTGCACTTTTATAATCCTTAAATCTTAACTATAAATATCAACATGTTAAAGCAAGGCTAATTTTAAACCTATCAGAGAAATAGATCAAATCAAGACACAGCTGTATTGTATCGAATCCAGTGATGAATGTTTTGAATCGTTACACCCCTAGGATATGGATGGTGGCAAGGATGAAAAAAGAAAGGTGGAGGCTAAAGTAAAATGGCACCTTTTGTTGGCAGCGTGCGCTTGGGCATTTCCAAAGAGCTGTATGTTTTGTCGCTTGCTCCATGCCTCCTGCCTGAAAAGGCACATGACTATCAGCAACGCAACGCTGGTGCATTTCAACAACAAAAAAAAATCTCAAGCAACAAGCGCTCGCATTGTCCAAAGCTTGAGTGTATGTGTGGGAGGCACAGTGGGTGTTGGAGTGGGAGTGCTGAATAAATCGAGTGTATGTGACATGACTGGAATAAAGCATCAAGGTTTTTCCACCACTGACTACAAAACACACACGAGGCAAGGCAGGAACAGAAGCAGACTCACACTGATTGAACCACTCCTCTGCGGATGAAGACAGTCGGACCAACAGTGCAAAAGCAACCACATGAAAAGGAGACACGCACAATGGCAGAATACATGTTACAAGCGAATGGTGGCACATTACAAACAAACTGGTATTACGACATCTGCTCAGATGTTCCGGATTAGGGAAAATGACTGTGGATCCTGGCATCAGCGTTAAGATATCGTTACAAAATATCTATACATGTATCCTGCAGGCGTAACCTTCTGCATCTACTTTAGTGCGACAACAGACACCACGTTAAGACTGATGGAATTTCAGTGCTAACTGCAGTAACGCATTGATGCCTAAACAGATGTATGCACTACGTAGCTGACCTTTGGTACCACGTCCCCCGAAACAGTCCGTCTCGTCCTTCTTCTTCTGGTGGGTCCTTGGCTTTATGGTTTGGGTAGAGGGGTTGCTGTAAAACCTCTCAGCCCCGGGCACCTCTTTATGCACATGGTAGGAGAGATTGCGTAGAATGCAGACACAGTTCTCCACGGACTTGAGGGGAAGTTGGAAAAATCAAAGAAGGGCCGGAGAAAGTAAACGGGACAGAGATAAAAATAACAGGTGTAATTCTGACCACGGGCAGTTTCATTTTGCACTGCTGGACATGGCAAAAACTGTCCCTCATGGGAGTGCAGACGGAGTTACAGAGTGTCATATTGCAGGACTATAAGAGTGTAATATTAGCAGTATTCCAGGTGCAGGTACAAAACGTCAGAGTGCTATAGATTTTCATCAATCTCCGGGGACTGCTTTCTTTCTTTTTTTGTTTTCCCCAATCTTCCCTCGGCTAACCTTTGCCTACATTAAGCAAATCTGGCCTACCTTATTATTCATATCCCTCTTAGCCACGGCAGAGTAAAGGGCATGAAGCAGAGCGTCCACGAGTCCCTCGCACTCACGCAGCCTCTGGCGAGCATCAGCTCCGTCGGAACTCACGTTCCTGCAGGAGATATAGCTCCTGTAAGCTATACAGACCTGCACAAACATGGTACCATTCATACAGGTCATTCTCACAGTCCAATCCCGGTTGCCTTGCATGATGTGGTCGAATGCAACCGCTTTTTGTGGCACTACTACACAAATCCAACACCATATGACACACAACAAATACCTTAAACATCCTGAAGTGTTCTTGAAAACAGTGGTCCACTCTGGATCTCCTGGTCTGGAAGGGTCATTGGGGTCCCCTCTTAAGCCAGAGTGTGGGATGATGATCTCGTCAGTCAGTGTCTGAAGCCCATGATTGATGACTACCATCTTCAGAGGTTCATGAGACGAGAGATTCCACAGAGTTCCTGCGGGGGGGGGGTGTTTAGATTTGGACATTTATTGAAGGGCGGTGGTATTAGGAACGTTCCTATGATGAATGATTCAGGAATGAAGAATAACACATCATCGCGTTTATTACCAAAATACTATCTTCAGAGTTAAAACGCAACATTCTCATTAAAGTTCTTTTGCAATGTAACAGTACATTGCAGTGTATCATTGTATTGTGACTAGCAGGTAAGTTCCAAAGGTTAGGGTTCATAAACTATTATTTTCTTTTTAGAGCTCTTAACACTCTGATGAGATGAAAATGGCAGCATTAACATATTAATCGATACCTATATAAGAGCGGGACCCTCAGGGCCTTCCAGGCCTCCATAGAAGCCCACCTTCTGGGAACAAAAACGGGCATGCCTTTGGTTTTATTGAATCATGTTTGTATTTAAACTAGGTAAGTGCCGCAGTAGTGCTCTTACTTTATTATTAGGTTTAGCTAGAAAAATGTTCACAGGAAAATGATCCAGTTTTATTTTTCGTCTGGGTATCTGATCAGATACATGTATTGATTAGGCCCTAAGGCTCTTAATTGAAGTCCTAATGTCTGTTTAAAAACCAACACACTTTGAAAAAGCAGTGGAATAAGCCAATCATGTTTTGATAGAAAAAATGTTGGGTAGTGGCGACAAGGTTCTTGTCAAAGGGGAGATTTGGCCTTTTAGCGTCCGGTTGACACCGCCCCTGCCAGTGCTGCCCTAAGGAAAAGCCTATGTTGCCTATGCCTAGAAACACCCCTGAGCTTAACACTAACATGTTACCTGAATCCCACAGAGGCTCTATCAGAATCCTAGAGATGTGATTTCCTTGTCTTTACTGAGGCATCTTAACTCAGAACACCTAGCTCTAATGGTCACAGTCCCAAGAAAGAATGTTCGTTCTCTCAGATCCAATTGAACTCAACTGTTCAACGAAACCTGACAAACCTGTGACCAGCTCCCGGACCTCCATATCACTGGACTTCCTCAGCAGCCTCAGGAGTGCAGGAATGCCATCACCGTTCTTGATTGCGACCTTGTTGAAGTGATCCCTGCCAAAGGAAATATTACGCAGGGCGCCACAGGCCTTGCGGTAAACCTCGGCTTTGGGGTGGTCCAGCAGCCCCACCAGAACAGGGATGCCTCGCAGCTGCCTCACATCCTGCTTCACCTTGTCGTTCTCATAGCAGAGGTGCTGCAGGTAGGCTGCGGCATTTGATTTGACTGGGTCCATGGGGTGGCTAAGCATCGCTATGACCTCCCGCAAGTTGGGGTCCCTCCAGCGTGGGTCCTTGCGAATGGTGTCCAGGCTGACCATGCTGGCACGTTTCTGTGGAAGCAGGGTCTGCATCCTGTACAGGTCCTGCAGATAGGGGTGCGACAGCGGCCCCAAATGATCATCCACCGCAAGGTCCAGAGTGGGCCTCATGTGGAGGGTTCCTCCCATCATAGGATGACTGATGGCAGCGATTCCTGACCTCAGATCAGCAGCATCTTGATCTCCTTTAGTTGCTCCATTGCACACAGTTGCACTCTGGCCGATTCGACCAAAGTCCCGGTGGAGGGGGAGGGTATAGCAGTTCTCTGGTAAGTAGTTCCTGGTGGGCAGGGTCGTGTAGGGAGGAGGGTACTGGAAACCATGGGGCATGGTGCCATGGCTGCTGAGGGCTACCCGAGGACTTTGAAGGGTGCTGCTGTGCTGAGCTGGCTGATCCTTGATGCTGTTGCCCAGAGTGTCAGGCAAGGTGTTGGTCTCAGTATGGGAGGTTACAGTGGCAGCCTGGCTTGAGAGACATTCTTCTTCTTTCTCCAGTGAGACATTTGGCAAGAGAATGCCATCCGAATCCTGGGAGCCTTTGCATGTTGTCTGAAGTGTCTCTGTTGCATCACTCAGACTTTCCTGCGGAAGAAGCCAAGAATACAGAGAAGTTTCTCTGAATCTCTGAATCTGAATCTCTCTACATGTTTTTAGGTTCATAATCAGTGATTTATTCACACTTTCTGTTCATCAGAGACATGATAATACTAATTTTAACTTTAAAATAAAAAGGGAAGGTTTTGAAGCTGTTCTGCTGTGCCTGCAACAAGTGAGAACTGAGTATATATTTATCTGAGGACCTGACTTGCATACCTCACAAAGAAAACAATTTTTCACCTGGCTGGAAATTAGTTTAATGCAGACTTTGATGAAAAGCATTTCAGAGGAGCTCCTATTGAGCTAGGTAAATTGCCAGCAGCAGCGCATTCGATGCAATGAAGTAGATCAAATTTACTTTAACCCTATATTTGCCATAGAGCAGTGTCCATATCTGTAAAGTGTTTCGTCAATGTCACAGAATATCACAACTAGAGGTGAGCATAGATTAATTTTTTTAATCTAGATTAATCTCATTGTAATCTTGAGATTAATCTAGATGATCCCAATACCTATTTTTATAGTGTAAACCATAAATATGCCTCCAAATGTTCTCCCAGATCACTTTACTTTCATTTGAAACTCAGTTTAATACATTACCCTTAAAGACAATGTAAATATTAGCCCGAGATTTAAATACGGAAAAGTCAGGGCCGAGAGAGACACAGAGAAGAGAGAGTAAGAGAGAGAAAGAGAGAGATACACAGAGAGCGAGAGAGAGACAGAGAGAGAGAGATACAGAGAGATGATCGCACGAACAAGAGAGAGACAGAGAAAGGGAGAGAGAGAGAGAGAGACAGAGAGAGAGACAGAGAGAGCGAGAGAGAGAGATGATCCGCGCGCTCTGGAAAAGTCACGAACGAGAGAGAGAGAGAGGCACAGAGAGAGAGAGAGAGAGAGAGAGAGGCACAGAGAGAGTGCACGCACGAGAGAGAGACAGAGAGAGAGAGACAGAGAGAGAGAGACAGGTTTAAAACGGGCGCGATCGGGAAAAGTCACAAACCAGAGAGTGAGAGACAGACAGACAGACAGACAGAGAGAGAGAGTAAATCCGCACTAAAATATCGAGGTGAAAGTCATCATAGCTTGTGTAGTACAGACCCAGCTCCCAACCCAACTCTGTGAATAGATGAACGGCGATATTTTTTTTATCGCACGATAAGAGTCTCGCGTTAATGCAGCACGTTAACGCCGATAACGGCCCAGCACTACTCAAAAGCTAATAATGAATTAAAATCTAGCAAGAATTAGCCTTTTGCACCTACGACAACAGCTCACCAATGCTGGTATCTCACAGAACAGCACAACCATAAGTGGACCATGGTATGACTAGTTTGTGGACCTACAACTTCCTCTTTTAAAATGTATATATCTTCACCTTTTGAAATATTCTTGAATGTATAAACAATTACGAGACCACCCTTCTCTTCCAGTAATAAATTAAACCACACAGCAGCACCGACTCACCAAAAGGTCCAGGACACCATCACTAACCGCACCCTCCTCCATCAGCGAAGCACCGAAGCCCAGACCAGAGATCAGCTTGACGATCTGAGCTGGGTCCAGGTCTTCTGGGTCGTACCGTATCTCAGCTTTACCGGCCATAAGAGCTACCAGAACAGATTTAATCCCTGCATACACAAACACATATTAGAAGACGCAAATAGCACAGAACACACAGTAAAAGGTTACACTCCTACTGTTCAAAAGTACTCGGGTAGAATCTCGGTCTTCTAGCAGGTCTTAATTTCAAGTCTAGGTTTGCTAGTGTGAGGGACTCTCTTGTGGACTGTGTAGCTCACATGTACGTCGCTCTAGATAAAACCATCTGCAGAATGCTGTAAATGTAAGAACAGATAAATATTAGTGCTGTTAAAAATATGGCGTTACCTATTTGCGTTAATTTATTTTCTATAACGCTTTAAAATAAATGGATCGCGCGATTAATTTGAAAATTAAACGCCCCTCTGCATTGCAGTACCACACAATCAGTGGGGGCAGTATTGCGCT
>JBBPDB010000036.1:12458525-12469790 GCA_037974465.1 Brachypetersius altus | reverse complement strand
CTTGGTGAATGGGTTAAATGCAGAGCAAGAATTTCGTGCTGTTCACACTGTGTGCTGTGGTGTGTTCACGTATGACCTAATGATCACTTTCACTTCACTTCACTTCACTTTCATGAACAGCATGACTGATTTATCAAGACCTTTTCTGAATCATTTCAAAACACAAAACAACACAATGCATCATTCTCTTTGTAATGTAAGCCATATTTTATGATCATGGGCTACAGATCATCTAAAACAGCCTGAGCCGTATCTCTCCTTTGGAAGAACACTAAGTACATTTATCCCAGGGGAAAGGGTTTATTTGTATCATCATAACCCAATTCTTTTAAGTAGAGTAGTAAAATAGAGAAGCTGCAGTATGAATAGGGGAAGGGGGGGGGGATATGTACCACCCCACTGAAGTGAGTGGTACCAGCCCAATCATATAAGGGGACCATGTCAGTGAAGTGAGAGTAAATTTAAGTAGATTTAAGGGGAACATCCCCCTAGAGTAAGGGAAACCACCCCAGTAGAGTGAGGGGAACCACCCCAGTAGACTGAGGTATATCACCCCAGTAGAGTGAGGAGAACCACCCCAGTAGAGTGAGGAGAACCACCCCAGTAGAGTGAGGAGAACCACCCCAGCAGAGTGAGGGAGAGCCACCACAGTAGAGTGAGGAGAACCACCCCAATAGAGTGAGGAATATCACCCCAGTAGAGTGAGGGGAACCACTCCAGAAGAGTGAGGGAAACCACCCCAGTAGAGTGAGGAGAACCACCCCAGTAGAGTGAGGGATCTCACCCCAGTAAAGTGAGGGGAACCACCCCAATAGAGTGAGGAATATCAACACAGTAGAGTGAGGAATATCACCCCAGTAGAGTGAGGGGAACCACCCCAATAGAGTGAAGAATATCATCCCAGTAGAGTGAGGAGAACCACCCCAGTAGAGTGAGGGGAACCACCCCAGTGAAGCGAGCTGTATCACCCCAGTGAAGCGAGAGGTAATACCCGTGTATTTGATTTAATGCTGACAAAGTGTTGGTTTTGTAGGTGAAATCACTTTGAGAGTAACATCACGGCAATGAGAAAAGAAAACCTCGTCGGGTGGAAGATCTGCTCCGATGGTGGAACATCTATTTTACCGCTGACGTTAATGGTCTTATAAAAAGGTGCGGTGTTGGTGGAACGCCTCAGCTAGGCTCCGGTGTCCTCTGTGCTCTGTGGTCTTCTCATCAACACCCTCTCTCTTCTCGCCTCCTTATCTCAGTCACGCCATGTCACTCTGCACCCGTCTCTTTCTCTTAAAAGCAGTTATCTCCTCCAGAGACGCTGCCTCTCTCTCTCTCTGTGAGGTGGTTAAAAATGGCAGCGACTCCCCATTGTGGTCCGGCGCTATTGAAGCTGTTAGTGACCTCAATCACGGCTCAGCTTCACTCCTCCATTTTGACAGGAGGAAAGAAATAAAAGGAAAGAAAGAAAGGAAAAATCCACAGGGCGGCAATTCAACAATTCCAACGCAGCGTCTGATTAACAACAAAGCGCAGCCTAAGTAATTCGCCTCCATGGCCAGTCGGGTCAGATTGTCTCGCTTGGCGAATAATTTGTTTTTGAAAAGGCCCGATCGGAGGACGCTCTCCTCTCGGGCGCGTGTGCTGATTTTAATATCGCGCTGCGTTTGAGGAATAAAGTGGGACGAGGTCGAGGTGCTGGCCGCGTGTGTTTATTCAGCCAGAACCTCCACGTGTTCCCAAAGTCCTGTAATATTCATCCATTTGTGTTTCCTACGTCCCTCCGCTCTCCCCGAGATGAATGCACACTCGCTCTTAAATTATGCACATCTCAAATTGATCATGAATATGAAAGAACCGCTGAAGCAGCTACAGAGAGCAGAAGCTCTCGTGCAGACGGGATGCCCTAAACCCATGCCAAGCTCTGACTGGTGGAGCTCAACTCCCAGCTTACTGAACTACCAGCTTAGCAGTTTTTCTCTGCTTTCTGGAAAGTTCAGCACCTTTCTGGAGGCTTTCATGTGTTTGAAGTAGCTCGAGGAACCTCTATTTTTCGGCTCTTGGTGTCCATCACTGGTCCAGTTGGGATGGACGGCACTGGGACCAACATTCTTACAGCCTTACAGGACAACTAGTATTAATACTAGTATTAATGACACACTTGGGGCATAAAGCATAAAGTTAAGAAAATTTAAGATTGTTTTCAATTTAGTATTACAGAAGCAAATCCTAACTGGATTTAGGAATCCTATCTTCTCTCGAGTTAGGAATCCTAAACAAACAATCTAACATCGATGATCGACTTTTATGTCTGTTACCTAGCAACTAACACAACATGTCATCTCTCGAAGTAACTGTTACCTGCTGCCACTGTAACTTTACGAGGCTCCAGTCCGTAACACTGTATCGTCAGAGTATCTTTAATACTGTCTTCAAAATATGAATATTAAACAACGTCCTGCTCTGAACTTTAAACCAGACGAACTAGCCAATGTGGACAAAATTACTGGGACAGAGCTGTCATACACAACTATGTGGACAAAAATATATGGACACAATCTTTCTCTCTCTCTCTCTCTCTCTCACACACACACACACACACACACACGCAGTCACACACTTCCCTTTGAAAATCACCTTCAGCAAAAAAACGAAAATGAAGTGCATTTATTAATTTTACCCCAGCCGGGAGGGAGGGAGGGCTTTAAACTTGAGTGAAATTTAGGATGCTTCTGTAATACACTTTTCTTAATTTAAGTTAGGATAGGAAAATGGACTTAGGAATGGTTGTTCTGTAATAGCTTTTTTCCTAAATAAGATCCTAAACTGCCGTTACCATGGTTACCACACAGTTTTTTTGTAATATGACCCCAGGATCTCCTTGGGTTCAAGAAAAACAGCTACTCGGACTAAAACAACATTGGCAGATACCTATCAGGCTGGTAGCCTCCTATTTTAATATTTAGTGTTAGGTTTTGAATTGAAGGATTTACTTAAGTGACTTTTAACATGGAAAATTAAGAATATTTAAAATGTTTTACAGGCTTTAAATATCTTCAGTGTTTGATAGATCTAACTCCGGTAGCATAAACACAACAAACAATCAAAGCTAACTCATTCAACTCAAATAGAGGTAGAAATTGGCATCAGTGTGGTTGTGATTTGATAAAATAGAGCTACTTATAAGCTGGAGGTCTCTGTTGTAATACATGTTCATGGTTATTTAACTGAAAGGCTTTGATCAGTGATCCAAGGTTGCTTAGCAACTCTAGCCTATTCAAAATAAGCTACAAATAATTAGATTATTTCTAGTAATAAATGATTGCTTGAACATGATGACGCACTTCAATTAAATTATTAATTGATAAATCGTTAACGTCATTGTGCAGAAAATGGAATACGTTGCAACCATAGCCTACTGTTAATCTGTATTGCTAGGATAAAGATGCTTGATGTGAATATTACAAAACAGTGTCTATAATATTTTGTTGTCATTCAGTAAAATCAGAAATCCAGTATTTTATTCAGATATTTTTTCCCATTTAACATTGTGAAATCTTCCCAGCTGTGGGAAAATCACTGTAACACTCCTGACTTATAGTTTTATCATATCTTGTTGTTATCAGACGGAAACACAGATTGAGATAAATGGACACACACTGACATGCCGCTACAAAGTTTGGCTGCATTGAGGAAAGCTGCCATGGAAATATTTGTCTTGGGCTGAAATTTGTGCTGATTATCTTCTATCACAACTGACCGAGTTTTCTCTTCTAAGTGCTGCCGTGTTTCATCTTGTCAGAGGAGCTCTATTAGAAGTAGCAAAAGCCAAGTTCATCCTGTCTGGAGCTCCTGCCAGAGGAAAAAGTGGGCGGCATTTAAGACTCCTTTATTACCCATAATTCCCACGAGCACACCGAACGTTTAGTGAAACTGGTACAGTAAATGTTACAATGAGAAAATCACTCCACAGCCACTGGCTGAAATGCACGAGATTCGGGCCGAAGCAGTGGGAGCAGAACAACTCCCCCGATTCGGTGATGGACTGGTGCCTTGGGGCGACGCTGGAACAGAGCCAAGATTTAATCTGCCCCCCCCCCAACCTGCTGCTTTTTACTGAGCAGCTCAATCGAATGTACAGCATCAGAAATGGAGAGGAAGTTTCTGACACTTTTCCAGATTAAAAACAGGACAGAGGCTTGTTAGAACTAATTATGCAGTTTATACCATGTTATATATATTTATATATTAGGACTGGGCGCATTAAAGCGTTATCTCATTAACGCATAATTTACTTAGGGCCAACAATTAATTTATCATGTGTTATCGCAGGTTTTCTGATTTTATTTTGAATGTTCATTGTTTTTTTGTGTTCGTGAGTGCGGGCAGCACGCAGCTCTACATATAGAGATATATTCTGTGTCCGGCGTCCCATTACTTTTGACCATTTGTCCATATTATACGGACAAAAGTAATGGGACGCTGACCTTTACATCAACAGAGACTTTAATGACACTACATTCAGATACATACAGACTTTCATATAGAGCTACTATAATTCTCCCTCCAATGTTCTGGACTTCTGAAGGTAACAAACTAGGTGAACGCCCTGCAGTGGCTTAGGTTTAATATTTGATTTTATTACATTAATGTTTAAGTTGAGATTTACAGAACTGTAACTGTGTGACTGTGTTAAAGGGAACTCTGCTGTTAAAAAGCTCCTTATTAGTTTAAAGTGTTTAAACCAAATGTTATTGCACTTTTGTTTATATAGCAGTACTTTAAAAATAAAAGTTTGCAATACATTACTTTTGAATTAATTAATTAATTTTGCGCATACCAGTGAGATTTTTTCTTTATTTTAATCTACTCAATATGCCAACGGTAATAGAGTGTGACAAATAAGAAAAATATAAAAAAACAAGAATGGCTCAAGACTTCTGTACATGTTAAATATACATATGTATACATTCTCGCTTAACCTGTATTGGAGGTTAATGCGATTTTCTGTTGGTTCATTCATAAAAAGCTAATTAACTGATTATGTTCTCCAGGCAGAGAGAAAAAGAGAGATAGAATAAGAGAAAAGCTGTTTACCTGCTTGACCACGTCGAGGGGGGGGCAGCTGTGCTAATTGAAAAGTAGGCAGGTACAACGGGTCAGAGCCACAGACTGAAAGCGAGTAAACAGAAAGCTCTTTATCTCACAGCTGCCGTTTACTCTCAATGAAGCGTTCGCTTGAAAACCACCACACACCAGCATCTTTCGAGTGCGCGGCACGAATTCAAAGCTGGGCAGCTGGGGTATTTCCAGTAGCTCAGCCCAGCAAGATTAACTGGAACATAATTAATCGGGGCGAAAGAATAAAGCGCGGTCCACAGCACGTGCAGACACAGGCACAGTTTTCACCGGGGGCTGTTCAGACACCCCTAAAAGTTGTGGGCAAACTGTGAATAGTGCACATCTGCTGCCACAGCCCGGCTGTAATCTGAATGAAAGAATACAGTGTGGGTTTAGGCCTATAGTCAAGCCTGGAATTTTTCACACCCCTGACTTAGTTTCTTCTTCTTTGGAAATGATACAGGCGTCTCCCAGAAGAGAATACGATGTACAAGAGGCGTCACTGTGGGGAAAAAGATTTCTCAGCTTTTATTTACATTTGATCAAAAAGTGGTCTGTCCAACATTATTCTTACTCAGTAATCAATAGAAAAGCCTTTATTGGCTTTTACAGCAATCAAACTTTCCTTCTTCCTGCGCATGAGCTCGCGGTGAAAGCTACTAGCTAGTAGCCTAGTATAGTTTACCTAGCTGAGTGAGTTTAGCCCAGGAGCAGCAGTGAGCGAAATAAAAACAAACACTGGTCAGTCGCTGACTCTAGGTTTTCATTGGGTGCGTTAAAACAGTTCAATGTCGTGGAGAGACTGGATGGGCATAAAATCAGCACTGTCCAGAATCACCACACGCTGTTAGCATGGTGCTATCTG
This sequence comes from Brachypetersius altus, assembly GCA_037974465.1. NCBI lineage: Eukaryota > Metazoa > Chordata > Actinopteri > Characiformes > Alestidae > Brachypetersius > Brachypetersius altus. The sequence continues at coordinate 12,463,813 of JBBPDB010000036.1, read as the reverse complement.
AAGTAGCCTGTGTCCTGCTGCATGATAGCATTTCTCAGTGTTAGAACCAGACTGTACAAACTCACCTCTAAAGATCTCTCTGTTTATCTAGGCTTTTTCATTTAAATAAAATATATTTTTCTCTGATTGTACATATAATTTAGCTTTTTCACATCACTATCAGTGTTATAAACTTAAAGTGAGCATTTTCGATGAGGCAGCACACATTTTCGGTGAGGCAGAACACGAGATGCCGAGTGAAGCACACCCCCACATTAAAATGCTTCTGTCACGTGACGGAGGAGAAACAAGGAGAAAGGAGGCCTCAGAGGTTCACACAGAGCGTTTTCTCTTTTTCTGTACCTGAAAAGTAGCCCATGTCTACCACAGCGCTTCTCAAAATAATGTACAATCAGATGAAATGGCTGGAAAATGTAAACGTGGAACAAACACGGATCTCTTTATTTGATGTAAACGGTTCGGTTGGGTTCTTTTAATCCGACAAAATTTAATTGGATGGTGGTAGCTCAGTGGGTAGGATACTTGCCTCCGGTGTAAGAGGTCATGGGTTCGAATCCTACTTTCAGCACCACCACTGGGTTCCTGAGCAAGACCCTTAACCCTGAGTTGCTCCAGGGAGAGACTGCCCCCTGTAGGTAGAGAATGGAATTCGCTTTGGATAAAAAGCGTCTGATAAATGCCGTAAATGTAAATGGCTCTACACTTTACACTTTGTAACAGTGAGGCATACGTTTGTATTAGCCAGATTAAAATAACTTATAACAAAGATAATTAGCCGAAAGAATTCGTTGTAATGGTTCCAGCAGAACATGAACTAGAACTGGAACCTTTCTGAGTCATTCCCCTTGGTTTGTCATTTTTTCTAGATATTCTGAGGGTTGGGCATGGTTAGGACTTGACTCTAATATCAATACTGATATTGCTTATCAATAAATTGTGTTCTAAGTTTCCTGTATATATAATGAGGGAGGAGCAATCGCTTCCCTCTCTTCGGCTAATCCAATCCTGCATTGACCGTTAGAAACCGCAGCTGTGTTACAACGTATCCAGGAACACCAGGAGCAGCACAATTTGTCCAATAGATTCTACAGATTTCTGACGAGTCAGAAACTGGTGTAGCAGTTTTGTACAGGTTCTTGATATCCACCCCTACTGAGGACAACAGCAAGCATGAGGACGCCGTGTTTGTTCACGCTTGTCCGGCCAGTGTACCCTGCCCTTTTGAGTGACCTGGTCAGATGGGAACTGACCACAACCTTCCACATGAAGAAATACCCCTCCCTTCCTGAAGGGACGCAGTACTGTTGGGGCCAGTGGAAGAAGAGACAGCACAATCCAGGCCCTCTTCAGTCGAGACAAGAGCCGTAACCCGTTCCTCGTCTCACTCCATTCTGGCGCGGAATTACCATCAACGGAGTGATTTAGCATGTAATTTAATTCTGTTTAAGCAGTGATTAATCCTCCTCAAATGGCACGTTCACATATGTAAAGTAAGCTACTTATCAAAATAGTAATTAAGATTACACGCTCACTCTCTCTCTCTCTCTCTCTCTCGCTCTCTCCCTGAATGACTGTCTCCTTCCAAATCCTATCTTTTATAACATTAGTGTCCTCAAAATAATGGCGAGATAGGTCGGGATTACATGGCCCCGGAAAGCGAGGGGCGGGAGAATCGGGCAGCGTTAAAATGGGCAGATACGCGGAAGGCCGCAAACAAACACCCACACGCCGAGTAATGGCTCTATTACCAAGGCATGGAGTGTTCTGTTCTACCATTTGGCGCTTTCCTTTTTTTCGAAAGATAATACCTTGTTTACTAAGCTCACAACTGGAAGGCCAGTGAGGTTCAGCTGGCGCCGTGTCCAATGTGATGTTTTGCTCTTGCTGGGAGCTTGTTTTCTGCCGTGATGACCAAAAAACATCGAGGCCAAACAGCCCCGGAGCTGAAGCAAAAGCAGAGAGAAACGCAACAGCACACGAGCCCGGGCGGCGCATGCCTGCAACAAGAGTGCTCAGCCCACAGACAAATGCTTACACATGTAGCACATCGTTGTTTGTCTCCTTCGCTGCGGTTTTGATGACGCTCTTTGAAATTTTGCACCGTTCCTCTCCGTGTGAAGCCGCGGGCTCATTTTCATAATCAGAGTCAATAGCGCGCTGCGTTCAGGTCCTGGGAGACCTTATTTCAAAGCCGTTTGACAGAGAGACGTTTTGGCGAAGGGGGGAGGCCTGTTTGCAGTAGGGCTGGGGGGGTGGGGGGGGTGTTGTGGCGCAGTTAAGCCTGTTTGAGAGCTTAAGTCAGAAGAGTCAGCAATGGCAGTTGACTCAGAACAGGGAACCTGTTTAACTCCAGAACCGGAGCAGCGTTAATAACATTACTGTCTGGGGCCCGCGGATGCTGCCACGGAGGATAACGAGCTAAAGACGCTCGTGGAACACGCGTTCGTCCCTCGGGCGGCGCAGCGTTGGGTGAGGGCCCAGTGCAACTTTTATGATGAATAATAAATGGGGTACAACTCTGTCTGAATTGCGATTAATAATAAATGTAAGACAACTTTCCCTGGCGAGAAGCTATCTGGGCAGATGATTTATCCGGTTTCTTTGCTGTCAGCTGCCACCGCAGGAGGCATTTCATCATGCCAGACTGGAGACTGCGCGGATGCTGCGGAATGTCACTGCATTTCAAGCGCAAAATCAGCCGGACAGCAATGACCCTGATGCTCCAGCATCTTAATTAGAGGGAAGAGGGTTCTGTGTGTGTGAGAGAGAGAAAGAGAGTGAGAGACAGAGAGAGAAAGAGGGAGAGACAGAGAGAGAGAGAGAGAGAGAGAGAAAGGGAGAGAGAGAGAGAAAGAGGGAGAGAGAGAGACATGTGTATTCATGGCAGAGCAAAATAAATCACTAAAGGCTTAATATAGAGGGTCATGTCCTCCAGCAGGGAATGCAGGGTAGAGAACACACACATGCAGTCCCCAAAGCAAATCTTTGCTGACATCAGAAGGTCCTGAGACCATCGCGCCAGGTCTGAGCCACATGTACTTTACAGTATAATGCAAGAGTGGCTAATTAAGCTGCTGTTTTCATGGTACAGTGTAGCGGTTCACAACCCACTGCTCAAGGACTGCCGGCCAATCCATATTTTTGTGCTGCTGCAGCTTTCTACATCACAGAACCTGATAATCAGCTTTATCTCGTCCAGTCACGGTGGGACTGGAACAGAAACGCAGACTGTTCTCAGGCCATTCGTCTCCAGCTTAATCCAGTAATCATGTGGGAAACAAGGGGTCTGAAGTAAGATGGCACCACGGACTAATCACACCAGTGATGAAGAACACACAGTACCCAACAGCAGCACTGGACTGGCATCTGCCCGGTGGGTAATTTTGGACCGGCGTGGAATCCCGTCAGTACCCCACCCCCCACCCCAGAACGACAGAGAGAGGGGTCCCAGTCCAGCCCTGCCCAACTGCGCTGTAGCCCAGGGGACCTCAGGTCCAGACCCAGGACTCTCCACGTTTCTGGTCGCTAAGCTCTCCCTGGAGCTGCAGTAGTTTTGCATATATGGGCCGACCAGTGGTATGGTAGAGGCGGCACCAAACAGGGATTAGCGAGGGCGCATTAGTAGAGATCGAAACTACTGTGTTGGGTAATGGAAGGGAAATCCATCCATCCATTATCTGAGCCACTTATCCTTAACCAGAATGGGGGGATCACAGGAGTCATAGGGTAAAGTGCAGCCAGATCATTTAGCTGTGAGCTGAGAGTGCTACCCTGGGGTTCAGAGCCTTCAGCCTGTGGAGCGCTCTTCTTTGGGGCAGCTGGTGGCCTAGCGTTTAGGGTGTTTTGCCCTGAAATCAGAAAGTTGTAGTTTCGAACCCCAGGACTGCTAATGGCACCTCTGAGGTACCCTGAGCAAGGTACCGTCCCACACACTGCTCCCCGGGCGCCGTGTTCCTGCTGCCCCCTGCTTCACTTGGTGAATGGGTTTAATGCAGAGGAAGTATTTCGTGCTGTTCACTCTGTGTGCAGTGGTGTGTTCACGTATTGTCATTTTCACTTTATCTTATTTGCCTAGTTGATAATTGCTACTTGCAGACATGTGACTTGTGTTCCCAGCAACAATTTGAAAGCTCTGAAAAATGGACTAGCAAAGACACTGTCCAGTAGCTCCTGGATGGACAGTTATCCTGTGTGCAGTGTAATAAAATGGCCACAGTGTGAATAAGGTCATATTTCTATGGGCCATGAGTGGTTTAATCCAGCGATCTAATCCCCCCACCCCACCCCTCTATGCCTCCCAGGCACTGGTGGCATCCAGAGGCCTCCGCTCCTCTGTTTTGCTGGACATTATTGTCCAGTTGGTACCATGTTCCCCACCCAACACAAGTGTCTGGCAGGCACATGGAGTGATCACAGCGGCTTAAAGTCGGAGAGTGAGTGTCGGCCCTGCCCCCGAGGCTGGTACTGCCTAGCTGGTGTGGGGGCTCCCTCTGGAAGGTGCATCTCGGGGCACTACTGCCCTGAAGGTAGTTTTCTGAATTCTTTTCTCAAATCAAGTCAAAGTCTGCATAATATCACTGTCATTAGAAAGTCATGCCTCTCTAAAATTAGCAGACCGTAACATTCCTATTCCTTAAAACCATTGCGCGGTTCAAGTACATGGTACATTAATCAAATACTTTTACCTTTCTGTTTATTCGTTGCTGTGTTTTATTGACAACAATAAAATACAGCAACGAACACAGCAACATTAGGTCCATTTATAGTTGCCCAGAGGTAAATACATCAAAGGCACTATTTCAGTCCCAGTGTAAATGTGTCAAATGCATCAGGACAAAGTGGTCGCTCTGTTTTATATCAGGGCTTTTACTGTCCAGAGGGGAGGTCTGCCTCCAAGCCATTATGAAATTGTGTGTTCGATGAAAAGGACACTTAATAACCGTAAAGACATAAAACTAGATTAAAACTAGTGGTGGGCATAGATTCATTTTTTTTTATCTACATTAATCTCACTGTAATCTTGGAATTAATATAGATCAAAATGGCTCATTTGAATTCTGCCGAAGGTCTGAAGCTCCCCCACAATGATCCCAAGCCCCCCTAAATATATAGCCATTATTCTACTATTTTTAAATTATATCTCCAAACATTTCATACATCACTGAGCGCAGATACACACTTTACAAACAGAAACAAGACTATGAATTGAAATGAAAAATAATAAGTCTAGCTCTCATTATTGAATTAAAATGATGTACTGGCTGTTGAAGCTGCTGTAGGTAGCAGGC
>JBBPDB010000036.1:12415926-12448942 GCA_037974465.1 Brachypetersius altus | reverse complement strand
TAAGCTGTTTTTCAGGTAAGAAACAGTTGTGGACTTCTTAAGCACTGATGTACGTCGCTCTGGATAAGAGTGTCAGCCAAATGCCGTAAATGTAAAAGCATATACTGAAAGATTTAATACACAGCTTTCATATTGACTTCTCTTAAACGTGGTTAGTATGTGTTCTTCAAGTCTTTCACTCCAGGAGAAGCGACGCTTTAGCAAAACAGGCCTTACATCAGCCCTACAGGGAACCTACAGGCCTACAGGCTTTTAGTTTTTTCCATCCAGCTTCTCTTAAAACCTAGGATCTACTGGCAAAAAAGTTAAATAAGATACTGTGCCCTTATCCTGCTAATGTTGTCTTTAATAATACGACTGCTGACACCAACACACTGCTGTATATTGCTGAGGCTTTGGATTTGTGTTCAAATGGAAATCTACATAAATTGTCATGGGACGGACGCTGTGATGGACAGCACCTTTATTAGCTAAACTGTATTGCCCTCCTTTCAAAGCTGGGATGAAAAGAACTGTCTTCTTTTTCTATCATTTTAAAGTCGACTCATTTCCGCAGTGAATCTCCCATGAGTCTGATGTAAGCTCAAAACACTGCATGTCCTTTATTAACCTCAAATATAGTCAATCACCACATTATTTGGGGCCTGGAGTGTCACTAGTGAGTTTAGAGTAAAGGAAATGGCTATGTTTCATCATTCACATTTTCAAATATTCATCCAAACTACAGGGAAGGTGTGAATTGGGGAAGGGTGTTATGAAAGGGTTATTTTTGTATAACATCTAACTTTGCAAGAATACGTTAACACTTTAAATCGCTGCATTATTGAGCATTTTACAGCAATGACTAACCAGTTCTTTCTTTTCCCATATTTAATCATTGTTTTCATGCTTTAAGACTAATAAAAACCTGTTTAGTGGGGAAGAACAGCAACCATGGATTTTCCCCTGAAGCTTCCCAAAGCTTCCATAAATCTCCTTTTTGAAAACCAGAGCCGTAGTTACGCGTCTTTAGATCTTCTACTAAATTAGAAAAATAAAACAAACAAGCTTCACTGGCTTCGTTCCCTGTACAACAGGTCCCTTCTCGTTCTAGTTATTAAGGTCAAAGGCAAGATCTCCATTATTCCAAACATCTGAATAAACAGAAAATGCACGTATGAGTTCCAGTGATGAAAAGAAGTATCTATCAAGTGCCCTGTTATGAATGAAGGGGAAACCACTGTATTCAACCTCTAGAACTTGGAATGTGTTAGTAAAATCTGATTGTAACAAATATCAGCAGAGTAAAACAGTGTTTGTTATCCTGCTCTCCGTTTGCTGCTCTTTCTCTCGGCGCGTCGTCGTTCGTCCGCTCTCCGGAGCCCCTCCCTCTATGGGTTTCCCCACCCACTTGTGGGCGGAGCCCACCCTTAAAGTTCTCCCGGGTTCAAAGATCTGATGTGATGCCATAGTAGTGGTTTTATGTATGTTTTTTTTTAATTACAATAACTTTGGTTCTATGTGACACAGGAACACCAAACGAAACCTCGAGCATCACCACAAACCTGAGGACTGTCAAATATATATGACTTTGATTTACCAGTGTTGCGCTTCCGGCATGGATCCATGCTGCTCGCGTTCTAAGGGTTAATAAGGTCTGAGTTGGAAAAGAGTGAACCTGTCCTTTAATAATGTGCATCACCTTGGGGAGCCTTTGGCGATGTGAGTGGCATGAAAAGCTGCCCCGTGGTGGCTGTTTTTTCCAGCTGACCTCGGCCCCGTCCCACTCCCGGCATCCTGCGAGCGTGGGCCCGGTGATTGAGGGTGCCAGCTGGCCCTGGCTGCTGACCGCTGACCGCTTGCACTCTTCATCCGCTCCGTCATGTGATTTATAGCTGCGCCGAGGAGCCTCGAGCCGCTTCCCCAGCCAAGTGAGCGTGTCGTCCGCCCACCCCGCGCTTTATTGCATGGGCTGCTGGAGCACGTAATTCACACGAGCAGACAGTCGCATATTTCACCGCCTGTCCACATGATGAAGATTTATAAGCCTTCAAAAGTGCCTGTTTATACAATAATTGTGCTGGAAAAGCTCGGAGAAGCCCAAACCCTTGACACACAAATATGTGGCGTAGCGCACGCTGGCTTTTAGTTTGGGCCTGATCGCAATAGCGAATGGAAAATATCGACTTTGCGACCATCATAAATCTTTTTTTCTGTCAAAATGGATGCACGTCGCTGACTAAAACCCACGAAACTGATTTCACAATGCAAACCATCCGCCATCAAAGCATCCCCTCTGAATTGGATGGGTGTTTTCAACATTGCACTGACATATTTTGGACTAATCCAATTACAGCAGTAATCGTGATCACAATTTCTGTCTCTGCAACATTGATATTGCATAAAATCACTGTGCAGATGATCCTTTAACCAATCAGTGTTTCTGACAGGGTGACCAGTCACAGCTCCAGGTGAGTTACTGGGAGTTCAGAAGAATTGAGGTCTTCAATTAATCCAACACAAGTGTAATTATTTCCACTTTAACAGTTAAAGATCCTAAGAGGCTGAGGTGTATTTAAAGGTCTCGTATTCTACATTCTCTTTCTGTTTCACTTTTACACTTGTGTACCAAAAATATTCATAATTCATCACAGTTCATTCTTACATGACCATAATCTTTAACCAACCTCCGTCAGGTTCAGGGGCTGGATTGCAAATGCGAGGTTTTAGAGTACTTCAGGAAGCCTGGAGAACTGTTCCTCAAGACTACATTAAAAATACAAGAAAGTCATGTACTGTATGTAAATGACCTGCTGGCTGTTTAGTATTCAGCAAGGCTGAAACACCCCTTATAGCTTCTTTGTGAATGCATGGGAAAGTGCTGCAGGCAGAATAGACACCACCAGAACAGTTTAAAAATTGGCTGGGTAGGGAGTATGTAGCCATGTGAGATACTGCCCAAGTGTGGGAAAAGAGACATACAAATCTATTAGCTTGGTGCTAAAGTAAGACAGGAAATTGCATAGAGTCGCTAGTTGAAATTAGCATTTTCATCATTGTGAGAATTTGCTAAGCTACGCCACTTTTTACTAGGTTTTTGCAACACTTTTATTATGATACACCAATTATTTAATGATTAAAGGTTAAAAGTTCATGGAATCACTAATATACAACGAAGGACAACTGAATGGTTTATTCTAAATGCTGTTAATATCTTGAATTATTTATTCAGATGGTGAATTGTATTTTTTAAAAGTATCAAGGCACATAAGACCTAAATTTACTGTGATTATCAGGGATAGGGGGTTTTACTATGTGCTCAGTACCCTTACCTGTGATCAGTTTGCCTTAATGAACGACCTCTATTGCCATATTTAACATGCTACATCATGATTTTTTCATTTAAAAATGTGAAGCATCAATGGTACACCATTTAAAATTGTTAGTTTAACCCAAAAAGTTACTTGGCTTAATATAGGTTGCAACATAAATCTGTGATTTGCATTCTGTCGACTTATCTTTTTTTTTTTTTTTTTTTACAGCATATGAGCCCTTTTTATTTACCTATGGTGGTGCAATGAGTAGGATCTGGATATCCTGTTTCCTCCCACAGACATGCATGTCAGGCAAATTAGAGATGCAAATTGCCTTTAGGGGGGTGTGGGTGTTGGAGAGAGACAGGGGTGGGGGGGTTTGATGAGAGACCTGTCCATGGTGTCTCTTTGCCTTTTGCCCTATGAGAGCTGGGATAGTGTCCAGGAACCCTGATCATGGATAAACTGTGACAGAAGATATAGGCAGTTTACGCACCTTTTACTCATTTATTTAGAAAGTTTGTCTTTCTACCTATATTTCATGGTAATGGTGTACCATGGTAATGATGCCAAATGTGACTGAATAGATGCTTAGTTCAGTCACTCTTTCTGTTTACTCTCTTTGCATTTTTTCCTTCTGGGGTTAATAAAGTGGGCCATCTGTCCTCCATTTATTTTGCTGCAGTGGTGCAATTAAAGTGATGAAACTTGAGCTGAGCCAGACAATCTCGAAGTTTGCCCTCAATCTCCTGGCCCGGCCGCAGACAGTGGAAGGTCATAATGCAGGTGAATGTGATGGAAAGGCTGGAAGACTCCATGCCTGCAGAGGCCTCAAGTTGATAAGGTCAGTCTGCAACAGATGATCACGCCATCACAGACGCCTGTCTTCGGCTGCTGCTTGGGAACGGCTCACAAACAGCTCCCTTATTTACGACCCTGCCTGTTAAACGCCGTATAGAGATAAAAAACCCAAAGCCGTATTGGCGGGGGTGATAATAATTGGGCCGGTGTTATTTCAGTTCATGGGAGCTTGTTTTCGCGAGCGCGTTCGGGAAAAAAGGTTCATTCCGCTGAAATTAAAACACAGGCAAACGAATTCGGATGAGTGACTGCTCTTGAGCTTGAAGTTAAAACGCCGATTCCTTCCCCTGCTGCTCCTTGTTAATTGCAATATCAAAGGCGTTCGTGGTGGAGAAAGTCATTATTTTCTAATGCAACATCAAACGGAGTGCGAGGGGGAAAAGTGGCGAAATTAAATGAATTTCTACACACGCGATCCACATTGTGTTCGTTTCAGATGGACTGAATAAATTGAAAGATTTTCATATGAATATAAAGGCGGCATCACTCGCTCATAATTAGCCTCGGATAAGAAATTCAAATGATCCAGTGATGCTAATAAGAGGGATTCTCTTCCCTGTGTGTCTTCAAGACGGTACCGTTTTGGGCATGAGAATATATGCCCCCCCCCCTCCCCGAACACACTCTTCATCACATTTAATTAAGGCTGGATTTTGAATATTTCTCTGTGGACTCAATCTTCTCAAAGTCCTTCACCCCTTCATGATAACTAGGATGAAGCTTTTTCTTTACACAATTGTTCTTTGAAAAGATGGGTGTGGGGAAGGTGGGCCTGCATTAGTGAATCCAAAGAGGTCTTATGCAAATAAATTTGTCTATTTTCAACAGTTTCCTTATTAAGAATACTCTTAAAGTAGTTGTTGTTTAGTTGAAGGCTAGGAGATGGAACGTGCCCTGGAAACTCTATGGCTTGGGTTGAATTGGTTTCTTATTGCTGTGCTTCTAAAACATTGCCGGGGTTTGGATTCGGCTGTCCACACCAGAAACTTCTCCTCCTGATCTGCTGAGTTGATTTCTCACGAACTACTAAACCAAGGAGGTGAAACACTACATGGTTTCCAGTGACGTTTTAATCTTTGTTGGTTTAAAACCTAGACCTTTTGGATTCTGCCTCAACAGAAACAACAAACCCAAACCTAAAGAAATGAGCTAGGTCATCATCACTTACGCCGATCTAACAAACTGTCTGATAAGCAGACAGTTCTAAAAGCATTGATTTGTGCTTTTCCAAGTGATTGATTACACTCTGAATAGCACTGATGCAGCTGATAGACTGTTTACTTTGGCTTACATCATCTGCAGTGGACTGTATTACCTCTGAGAGCTTCTCCGTAACGGCTTAGGCCCAGTGTAAACTGTCGCTTAAAAGATAAGCTGATATTTCTTGCCATGTTGGAATGGTGGTGGCCTAGTGGTAGGATACTTGTCTCTGGATCAAGAGGTCATGGGTTCGAATCCTACCTTCAGCACACCACCCCTGGTTCCCTGGGCAAGAACCCTCAACCCCAAGTTAATAATAACCCCAAGTCTGATAAATGCCATAAATGAAATGTTGAAAAACATTTAAGCAGCAGCAAAATTCGGATATTGATAAAGGCAGCGTGGTCACTATATGTGTCTTGAGTATCAGGATTATATCTGGAGTCCTCCGAAAAATGCAGGTATTAATCTTAAGAGGTCGTCTGAGATGCTTTCAAGCCACATCTTACAGCAGTGTAAATGTATCTGTGACTGTGAGACACATTTAACAACAAAAACTAATTCCAGTACCGTCACAGCACCCCCTACTGTTCTTTTTATGGGAGAGACTGCGCTCTTAATGGAGCATCGCTGCTCTTTTAGTTCAAATCCTGATGTGAGTTTAAGCTTTCATTCTGTTTTCCTTCTCTGGGTGAGCCACTTGGCTCAAATAAGGCACTGGTGTAATAGTCATTTTTCATCTCACTTTGAAACACGTTATAACACGCATGGTTCATGATGGAATTAAACAGGAGATTAGGTAAGAATGGCCTCTTCTTGTAAGCAAAGACTGCTGGTTGTCAGTCTTTGTTTACAAGAAAAAAATGAGCAGCACAGATGATTGGTTGCTGGATACAAGCTCATTTGCATATTTGCCTATTCAGTCTAGTTGATCAGAGGCGTATTTGGCAGTCGACTGTAAAAATGTGGCTAAAATCTAATCAGGAGACCATCTTTTGGTCGTGACTCCTTAGCGGCAGTCATACATCATACTGTGAGAGGTTCATAGCTACCAAAAAAAAAGCCTGTGATTATTTTCTGAAATTTAGGACGGCATTTCACAGCGTGTGTGCTCCTACGTCTACTGACCAGCCAATAAAAATGCAGCATGAATGTGTATCAATGCAACATCTACACAGTTTTGAAATCCAAACAGCATATGTCACCTCCTCTCTGGATAGTTTAAAAGCATAATCACCGAATCACAACTCGTCTTGCTGTTAACGCAGTGCAGACTCGTGACCTTTTGGCCTTCCATACTAACTTGTGTCATAGTTTTCAATTCAATAGGCGTCATCATCACACATCTACACACCTTCACACACACATCAGCGCACATCTACACACACACTTCGAGCCGAAGTTTATTGTGTCCATGTCGCAAAGTGTCATTTTTAACGATCTTATAAGATTGCTGAAGTCTTAATAAGACATTAAGGCCTTCAGTCCACCTGCATTGCATAGTTTTAATGTTTCCTGTCCTTGAGTTTTTTATTATCTCCCAGAGCTGACAAAACTATGGGGGCAAGCACGTGTTTGACCCACCACTGTTCAAAGACCCGTTTTTTAAAACCCTTAAACAGCATGGAGTGCCCAAAAACAAAACATTACTTTTGCATTCAGGGTATATTGCTATAAAAATAGTGTATAAATATAGTACTCAATCAAATCGGATAGAATAGTGAAGCCATGTAGACCTAAAAATACAATTAAAAATGAAAAAAAAGAAAGAAAAAGCCCTGATATTTACATGTTGAGTATACAGAAGTGAAAGTTTTCATTAAGAGCTTACTTTTAGAGGTATGCGACATAGAGACTAATGGGCATTAAAATAGCATAATAATTAACAAAACCTTAAATGCCATTTTTAACTGATATATGAATTTGGTTAGGCAATAAAAAATAATTTAAAATGACTGGTAAGGGAAAGTGTAAAGTCTTCTCGTCATTTTTGAAGGTTTAAATGAAAATGCAGGGTTGGTTTTCTCTGAGAAATGTAAAACCACAGGTATTCCACTTCAATAGGTCTAGTAGGTTTATTGTCATTTCAGGCACATACACAGTACACAGTGAAACCAAACAAGGTTCCTCCAGGACCTCAATATTCCTCCAGGACCACAGTGTTCCTCCAGGATCATGGTGCAACACAGGAACAAAAACAGAGACCCCACAAGACTACTTAAGTGCTGGCAGGGCTGGGCTACACCGAGTTCTGATCCATCAAGCCCTTCATGTAATCTGTCAAAACTGTATGTATTTAATCTTTAGCCAGTAAAAGTGTTGGCGAATCGGTGCAGAAATGTGTGTGGCTAAACTCCAGAATAAGGAGAGATATTTAAATGTGCTGTTTTACAAAAACTGGCTGTTCTTCTATATGTGGTTTGTATAGATGTGGGGTAGTGAATGTACCATTTGAAGAAAACAATAAAACTTAGACATTAAGACTTCCAGAAAAGTGATGATAGGGGCCCTTTGATCTCTTGACTTGTCGGTGAAACCGCAGTGCTGAATGTTGGTCCGTATCGTGCAGCCTCTCCGCCGCTTTCCCTTTAAATAATTCCGCGAATTTTCAGCGTGCTCGTGAAGAAGCTGTTGCCTGGACGCCAACCGCATCACGCCCCAGTCCCCGCCCACTCCGGCCGTCGATTGGTCGTAATGCTGAATTATTCAAACAGACACAGTGCGCTGATTGGCTGGGCGCGGCCCCGGCTGGCGGAGCCGTTGGGCCGGGCCGTTGTTGTGTACACAGGCGGGCGGACTGTGGGGCATGGCTGACGGAGGACCATCGGCTCGGGCGCTCTTACCTGGACCGCAGCGACCGCCTCGTGAACAGCCTCTCCGCTTTGTTTGACTGCTCAGGCCGCCGTGAAGTTTATCCGCGTAGCTTAGCCGCAGAGTCTGCGGTTCCCGGAGCGAACGGGGCGGCGTGAATAGACGAGAGTCCGGCGAGCGGACCACCAGGCTGGTGGAGCTAGCGGGTTAGCGCCGCGGTGTCTATACGCTCCGGTAAGTCCGTCGGACGGTGCGGCGTTTTTGGCTCTATACAAGCTTCAAAAGGCCCTTCTAGCTTTAGTATCGGGGTCAGAAATAACGCCTGCCTCCCTCCGTACCGCTCTGGACTCCGTGGGCGGCGAGACGCGACCGTGTGTTCGATAATGCACCGCTATCCTGGGCTCGTCCAGGCGCAACGTCCCCACCGTCCCCGGAGCGACCAGTTCCTTCAGCAGCAGCCCGGGGGGACTATGGACTGAAGCTTCTGCTCGCCCGAGGACAAAATCCACGGAGGGTTTGGCTTCAGACTACGCCTTGGGATAACCTCGGGTCTTGGCCCAATTACGAATCCCTGGATAACCTATTTTGGAGGAGCTGAGCACTGGGATTCATTCTCTCACCTCTGTGTGTTTTGTGTAGTGGTGTAAAAATAGCAGACGTGTTATTGCGGACCCTAGACATGGCCTCTGTCGGAATAAGACGATTTTAAAGCACACAGACGCACCCTATGTGGATATAGGAGACCCAATTTATGGTAAATATGTCTATATCATCATCCTTTATTATGTGGTTTCTAAGTATGAATGAACAATCTGTGTGTGAGTTGTGGTAAAGTAGTGGCTTGGGCTGCTTCCCTTTCATCTAAAGAGCAATGGGGCATTTTGATGTCTGGTTGTGTGTATGTGTTTTTTGTGTTTTTTTTAATGGTGAATTGTCCTTTTTGTGTTGAATGGTGTCTATCTAGACCCATATTGCCTTTCATGTCAGCTGACTGCCACTGTAATAAAGGGGGCCTTGTGCCAGAGTCCCTATGGCTGCAGGAAACGCTTTGAAGTGGATTATTGGCCTTTCAAAGCCCTGGTGAAGACGGCAATTCTATTGTCATGGCTGCAGGAAAAGGAGAGGCCTATAAACACCGCCTTTTGAGCCTGAGGAAGTTTTATGGTCTGCCCAGTTCCTACCTGATCTGAGAAAGGTGTTAAAACCCCAGATCACACAGACGAGCCGTCTCCCCTGCGAAAAGTGTCCTGCAGTCATGACTCGTCTGACAACACCCGGCCGGTCCTCCCTGTCCTGAAATGGGAGGCTCTCCTATGACACCAGTTTCACCATAACCCTTACTCCATGGCCTCCAAAAGGGAAAAAAGGGTCGTAATTCATCCCCCAGCAGCTTGAAGTCGATTTATGAATCTCTCCTCCAAGCCCCTGCTCTCTTTCTCCTGATTTCATGTGACATTTTGGTACGTCTGGGCAAATCCAAGGCATGAAATAAACATTGTGGCCTTTTGAATTGAGGGACGTAATTAAATGCTAGGAAAGGAAGGAAAAAGAGAGCGAGAGAGAGCAGTAGCACCCCTCCCCATCCTTTTTTCTGCCAAGCCTTAAGGAAATTGCTTTATTCATATATCATGAGCTGACGTCCAGTCAGTTTTACTGGGGCCGGCTTTGGGTATTTGACGGGATCTGTGGTTTGAAGAGCAGCAGCAGGAAATCTTAATTTTATATGTCGCTCAGATGAGCGTTGCGATGGATGTGATGACATTTAAAGCCAAAGTAATTACTTTCAGATTGCATTTACTGTACGGCGCCTCCGTCGTTGGGTACCTGACACGCTGTTTTAAGAGAAAGGTCAAGGCTGCATTTTTAACAGTAATTCAAAGATTAGTGCCGACTTTCCCGGCAGAACGAGAGGTGGTTACTGGTGTAAGCGCTATATTTCCAACATTTTAGATCATGGGAGGTGAGAAAAATCACTCTGGAGGAGATATATTCCAAACAGTATGTTTTCTCTTTGTGCTGGCTTATGATTTTTATGTCCAATCAGCATTTCCACCATATCTCTCAGTGAATATATGAGATTTGTCAACCCTTTACCTCTTTTCCCCACTACACTGTATATTCCTGTCCACATTTTCCGGTTAATGGCCTTGGGCTTGCACTCAAAACACTACTGCGCTTTCTCATTACCTCCAAGATGCCACAGGAACATGGGCCAGTTCCCAGTACCCCTCTAACAATGTGTATTTGCCCACATCCATCTTGTCTCAAGGCAAACGATGGCCTGTCCTGATTCTTGATATTTTTTTCCTTCTTTTAAGACCCTTTTCCACAGACATAAATGAAACAGAAGTTGGTACAGAAGTTGTAGCACGTTTAGATTTTTCCAGTGTATCTCAGTGTAATTCTGATGCATCAGCAGACTTCCCAAAACTGTGTCCATGGAGTTGAACCAGTGGAAAGTTTCTTTGTGTGGTGAAAACCTAACCCAGCTAACTTGTTAGTGATGGCCTGGTTCACCTTGGTGTTTCTCACAGCGTTAAAGATAAATGTGTTAGCGTCTTTAGCCCAAACAGACAGCCGCGCTTGCTCTTTGTCAACTTCCTAATTGTTAGTTTGTATCTTTGTTGTGTGTGTTTTGTTTTGTCCAGACAGTGGTCTTTCTGTGTTGTGATGACATTTTGACCCATCAGAAAGCAGTGATGCAGCAAGTGGCCCACTTTTGGCCCTGCCACGGAGCAGCTCGGGTACAGGCCACTTTATATGTGATGGAAAAACATTTGTTTCCAGTACAGCATGGTTCCTTGTGCCAGTGGGAAAGTGTCAGTAGATGTTAGTGTTGGTTCCCTTTAGCCCTCACCATGCTGTTCTCCACATACTACCATCCCAGAACATGCAACAAGCTCCTCTGTCGATGCAATGAGGCCGTGTGTTAAATGAGGGCTGAGATAAGGCAGCTTGGGGAAGGTTAAGTGACCTCAGAGAGTGGACGGATGGTCACCCGGCTCCACTTACAGGGATAATGTCAATCTCTTGGTTGCTAAGCAATTTCCACCCCCCCACCCTGCATCCACAGTAATCACCTTTTATCTCCTAAGGATGTCGTGTGTAATTATAGGCTGGCTGCCATCCTTTGAAATCTGCCTAATTGGTCTTTTTATTTTTATGGGATGAGGAGCCGGGGTGAAATGGGGCTAAGGGGCATGGGACTCGGGGAGGTAGATGTTCGGGGGGTGGGTGGGGGTGGCGCATGGTGTTTACTCAAGATTACAGAAGCATTTCAAGCCGCTTTCTTCTTGTTTTTCTTGCTACGAAAGAGGGAGGGGGAAAGGAAGCCGCAACTCATTTACAGCAGTGTACTATTATGTAAGTCTCCGGTAATGATTTCTCCTGCTTTTGGAAAAAGGCTGAAGTGCTCTAACCTGCTCTCGTTGAATGGGCAGCAGGTGGAGGTCACTTTGGATTAGCGTGCTGAGTAAAGTCCATTTTCTCCTGGAACTCGTCGGTTCCTCTGAGTCCTTCTGTGCCAAGCTGTTCATTAGGCCTAAGAGGGGAGGGTGAGGGTGAGGGTGAGGGTGGAGGGGAGAAAAGTTCTTCCCGTGTGAATACCCTGCGGGAAACATTTGGCCAATCTTTTTCATGAGTTCTGTGTTTTATTACCATTTTTAATGACTTGAAGGAACCAGTGACCCTTAACAGCATAATGAATTGCCCTCCCCGCCCGGTGGGTGGGGGCCTGGGCGGAGCAGAGCAGACAGGCCAGTTCTGCTCTGTTGTACCCACATGCGTGTAAAGGCCTAGTGGAAGAAAACACTTCTGGGAAGATTACAGACTACAGTAGTGAGCAGATATCCTGCCCCCTGTGAAACATTATTTAAAATGTTTTTTTTCCACATTAATATCACTAAATATACTAAATTAAATAAAAAAAGGATATAAACTGCATTATACAGTAACCAGTGATTTTTAATGTTCAATGTGTTCCTTGTGGAAGTCCGGTATTACTTGTAGTTTACATCAGAGACCTGGTCTGTCTCAATCGGTCCTTCATTAAATTAAATCAGGAGCTGCTGATGGAGTTTCACAAGCCCAAACAACGGCTGGAGGAACCGAGGAGGAACCTGAAACCAAACCACTGCTCTCCTCACCAGCTCACACATGATCCACTACTCTTTTTAACAAACAAACCAAATTTGGATACTTTTTACTGCTTTCTTGTTCGCATTTATTCTAATGTTACCTTTGCTAGCAGAAAGACGTTAAATTCACATGATGGCTGTAAGTACGGTACGGTATACAGGCAGAGAGAACTGGCAGTGAAGTAGTGCTTTGCAGTAGGAGTTAATTCAGTTGGTGTCATATATATTTACATTCACACCTCACAGACAGGTGAGAGGAAATGGGAGCACTGTTGTAACCCCTAGCTTTCTTTAAAACGGCTTTTAATGCTAATTTGAACAAGCGCATTGCTGTTTATCTCAGCCTCCTTTGTGTGAGGCACCTGTGCACTTGGTTAAGAGGTTATAAAGCCCATCCATGTTTGAAAAGGAGAAAAATCTTTGTCTCTCTACTGCGCCTCTGATCCCAATTATGCTAACTATCAGAAAATTTAACCAGGGCCTGGTCTCTTATCTCCTAATCCTGAAGTAATAGATTCCATTAAAAATGCATGAGGAGCTTTAGAGATGAATCCGCCGCCGTTGTCTGTCAAACTGCCTCCCCTGGCAGCCCCCAGGCCGAGCGTGGTGGTGGTGGTGGGGGGGAATGGCTCTGCTATCTTTTCACAGTTTCGGAGAGGATCCCATTTCCACAGAGAAGGGAGGCCATTCAGCGCGGAGCGGCGGCGGCGCTGGCCAGCCATAGCCTCTTCACAGCAGCGCATTCACCGCGGCTAAACGCAGGCTTTTGATGTGGCATTCAGCCCCCCGCTCCTGCTGCCGGACCGCCAGCGTCATACTGGGGGCTCCTGCTGGAGGAGGTGGCGGAGCGGCCACCCCTCTCCTTCATCGCTGTCATTCATAATAGAGTTACTGATTTGGAAGAGTCCGCAGACCGAGCCATTGGATTTCAAGGGGGTGTGGGGGTGGGGGTAGACTCCATTCCTCATAGCTCAGACCTGCAAGACACATAAAAGGAAGTCAATGCAAACCTGATGCACGGCTTCAGCCATATAACAACATTTTGATTAAATCGTTCTCCCTCGTAGAGTAAAGGCAGTTTTGTTCGAGTTATTGGACTCTGCCGTTGGACTAAATTTCTGGATCAATGGCATAAGAGATGCATTAACATTGTAAGGCAACTCTAATAGCTGCATGTCTCTCGAGCGGAACTTGACAAGAAATTTTAAACATGCTGCATGGGAGTGGTGTTCCATGAAATACAGCTGTAATATATTTTCATGATCAGTTAACTCCCTAATATATCGTCACTGTCTCTCTGCTATCATGCCGAGTGCTCTGACTGACTGACTGACTGTTGGCTTGTTCCCCTGGGGTGTCGCCAGTATGACACCGAGGGGAAGGAGAAGAAATTACCATAGCACTCTCATGCTAATCCTATCCAGCCCAATGAGTGAAAGAGTGCCTGGCTTAAACCTTTTTCATTATCATCTAATTATTAACTCAGGATTTTGAGAGCTGTAAAGCTGAGTGGGAAGTAAGTGTGTGTGTGTGTGTGTGTGTGTGTGTGTTTCAGTTGGAGTGAAGTGGTACCAGGGCTGCTTTTATTCTGATTTTACTCAGCAATATAAGATGGCTTCAGGTGCAGGAGGTATTATAAGAAAACAAACAATGAAAAACATTATATATTCACTCATAATCTTTGTTTTGCCAGGCAAGGCTTGAAGAACATTGTCTTATTTACAATGACAGCACATATGCATATACATATAAACACACACAGAGTATTGTGCACCTATGCATGAAGCCATTTGCATTAGCGGTGAGTTTTCTTCTGCCAGCAAAAACACAAGTTAACATTAGAATCAATTCAAGGAAGCAAAAATAACGATGAAGATTTCTTTCTCCAAAAAAAAAAAATGAATAGATATTTCATGAGCTGCTTAGGTTTGGTTCTAGATCTCTGCCCTGTACCTCTAGTCACCTCAAATGCATCTCATTTAAAGTGAAAGTGAGTGTGTATGTTGACAACACTAAATCTGATTTTTTTTTTTTTTTTTTAAACAAATTGATCCAGCCTAAACTGCTCTATATGCTTAGGTCTGTTACAGAGACTAACTTCTGTAGCTTATTCCCAGCTCCACTTTACTGAGCGAATGTATGCCGCCGCTTTGTTTTCGCTTGTCGTGCAATTAGCTTACCGTGCCTAATCCATTGGTTTTACTCTTTTGCTCTCAAAGGGATTCTACACGGATAAGATTTGATTTAAAAGGATCTCAATATTCTGTCCTTTGTGGGCATAAGTGAATAAAGCTACTGTCGCCCCAACCCCCAAACGCTTCTCCAAGAAGCCCCCAATTTTCCCTCTGCAACATGACCTTATCTTTGCACACACTCCTCTGTTCCCAGCTACGCACTGTAGCATGTACAATTAGACACTTTCCATCTAGCTCCCCTCCAGGCTTGAGGAGAGATGAAAAAGAGAGGGGGGGAAAATACCAGAATAGAGGGGACAATTTGTCTGCCAATGGGATCTTATCAGAAATCCTTGGGAGACAAAAGATCAGCAGTGGTGTGCAGGACCCTTATCTCCCTGGCAGGCCCTCGCTAGGCCGCATCGCAGCCGATAAGCGCTCTTATCGGCGGGACTGATGCCACGGAAGCGGCAAGGATTTGCTGTCCTTGCTGCTCAAAGTTTGTCACCGCAACTCAAAGTTGGAGCTGTGACGCATGACGTAGGCCCATGAAGAATGGCGTCCTCTGGAGAAAGAAGCTTTCGAGGCCATTTGGCGTTATAGAATTAAGGAGACGGACTGGCCGTCATTCAAAGAGACATTACGTGGCCAACGGGGAGCACTTTTCTCCAGGCCGTTCGCGAATGGCGAGGCTTTGTGAGCGCTTGCGAAAAGTAAGCTACGCTAATAGCGAGGAGCAGGGATGGAACCCGAGCATTACGGGATACGCCAGAAGGTTTGGTGCAGCCTTTTGTTTGGCCTTCTCTTCCTCTGCCCTACTCTTATTCACTCCCTCCTTTGAATAGTTTTTTTTTTTGTCCTCATAAACAAAACACTTTGCTCTTCCCCTCGAAAAAGAAACGAGGGGGGAAAAAGCGTCTTAATGCATTTTTATCCCTGAGCCACTCGCGAGAGTAATGGATGGCAGTTTCACAATTGTCTCTCATTTCCTGTTGATAAAGCTGTGCAGGCATTTCCCGGGAGATCCTGTATTTGTCTCTCTTCTCTAACCCACCCACCTACCTACCCATCTACCCAGCCCCCCCCCTCCCAAACCCGTGTCTTCTTTTGACAAATGTGCAGTAATGGAAGCCTTGTTGTGAAATTGGTCCTCTCACAAAATAGTCAAGAGAAAGGCTTTTAGCTGTTCAGCTGTCTGTGATCAGAGATCGGCTGTGTGGTTTGAGAGACTCTCTGTGTTTACTGGGTAAAAAAAAAAAAAAAAGGTGGGGTGGGGGATTTCTCCAGGCTCCTGACGAGAGAATGAAAGCCAGGCTGTTTCCTTTATCCTTTGAGGTGTAGGTAATAAAGTTTATACAGATGGCTTTTGCGCAGTCCCCTCCAGTTAGGAACTCACTTAGATGGCTGCCCCGTGGAACTACGAAAAATGAGAGTACTATGTTGGACGGGAGATGAATCAAAGAGTGATTTTTTTTTTTTGGTTAGAGGGAGAGGGAGCAAACAAACAGATGGATATGAGAAGTCAGCCGTAATTAGCCTACAGTCTAAGAACTAGGCCAGCCACTGCCATTCGCTCACCCATAAGGGCAGATTGATTTGGTAATATAGAAAGTAATTGGATGAAGTATATTGCGATTAGCCGGACACGGGCATAAGGTCACATCGCAGTGAACATCAGCCATTAAAAGATTACCCCAAATGAAAAAGGTGAGTAGTTGATTTGTGAGGACATCTAGATAGATGCCCCTCGTTCAGGGGGGGGGGTCTCTGATAGAGATAAGTTGGGAGCTTAGATTGTTAAGCCTGTGGTGGCATTGTTACCCCTGTGAGTTTTTGCCCCTGGATGTATCTCCTTATATAGCTTAGCAGCGGGAATCGGGGAGGAGGTGAGATTTATGGCATGCTGGGAGATTGATTAGTGCCGTCATCAGCTCGGCATGCACCTCACTCCTGCCGAATCCCACCAAAAGACAAACGCACGCTGAGTCACTACTTGATTCTTTGTTCCTGTGCAACTAAATGAACAGACATTCAACATATGATGTGTTGGAAAGAAAATGAGAGAAGACACATGGCTGCATTTATTTTGTAGGTGTGTGTGTGTGTGTGTGTGTATATATGTGTTATTTGTATGTGTGTTTATAATATACATAAAAACGAATGTGCTTGTAAATAAATGTGTATGTGCGTGTACATATGTTTCTCAGGATCCTCTGTGCAGGAGTGAAAGCGTATGGATGGGTTGATTCCAGTCAGAGTATGCTGTGTATGTTGTCAAATTTGTGACAGGGGCAGCAAGGCTTGCTTGACTGTGATGTGGTGCTGCAGATCAGATTCAAAGAAGTGACTGTCCTTTGCTTTGCCCGCAGATTCCTCAAGGATTCTCCCAGCCCTAGAGCCGAAAGCTGCACCATGCTGGCGTGCCTGCAGAGAAGGCAGAACCAACCGGCCCAGCACCCAGTGTGTGCTGGCAAGATCCTGGACACCCCCATCAATCAAAAAAGTAAGCATTAGGGGACACAAGGCTTTTGTGGGTCATTAGGCTCCACATGTGACGAGCAGCAGCTAGTAAAACTGTAGTGAACAGCACTGGGGAAGAGTTTTACTTTGCTTCATAGTTCGTTACTGGTCCCAGACATGATGCGGCATCTTCGTGTGAGGTCTTTGTTCTCTGCATGGTCACCTGCAGTTGGAAGAAGGGTGTGTGATGTGGGGGAGTTGAAAGCCCCGTCTGTCACCTCTCCAACCAGAGGACCAGAAGGCCCCTCTGGCCGTAATAACTCAGGATTTGAAGTGGAGCTTAGCCCTTTATCCAGAGGTGTTGGAACAATCTCAGCAGACCCAGCCTCAGCATGGAAAGGCTCTGCGGCAGGGGGTGCTTTTATGAGGGGGGAGAGAGCAAGAGAGGAAAGAAAGAGAGCGGAAGGGCGGGGGCGGAAAAAGGTTTACTGGAGCGAGGTACTGAAAAAATACCAAAGTAAATTCAATTTTCAGAGGTAACCTAACCTTTGATTTTCATGGTTTAAGCGTATTGAGTGGATGATGGATCCTCCATCTAGGCGATGGATTTTCATCCATTAGAACTGAGAACAGTGGATACGTTTTCATTCTGGTACTCCGAGAAAAGACCGCTTAGACTAACCTATATAGATAACTAGACCATGCTCATATGGAATCCATAGGCTGGCCGCTTTCCGCAAGCAATGCCTCTCAGGCTAATGGCGGGTACTTGAATACAAGCCCTTTTTAAAAAATGAGGGCTCTCTGATGCAAAACATAGCTTAATGAATTAGGCTACTTGCTCGAATTAATTTGCCTTAATTAGGCCTCTCCAGTTCTGAGGGAAGAATGGCAGACTAAAGTGGTGACCCTGTTGGAAAAGTAGATAAGAGGCGAGGCAGAGGGGAAGTTCACCTTGGCCTCTCCCAGCTCCCGGAGAGTTCTGGGTTTATCGCCAGCACAGATCAGTTAGAATCCTGCCCATGCCCCTTATCAGTGACACCCATCGCACCGTCTTTAATTTAATTCATGAAGGCATTGATCAGTGCTGCTGCAGAGCACAGGCTGACGTGCCTTCCCTCTCCAAGGGCGGACTCCAACCTGCCACAGCCTCCTCTCCAGCCCAGCTGTCATCACAGAGATGAAGTCTCGTTCCCCTGGGGAAAGATGTCGGAAGAACAGCACTAGTCACTTTGATGTGACGCATACAGTCTAAAAGTGTGTTTCGGAGAACCAGGGGATGAATCAGATCTGCTCTATATGCAGTTCGGATCCCTTTGCATCGCCGTTATCAAAGCATATACAAGTCAAAGGAGGCTGATTTGCTTCATCGTCGTGGGTTGTGTATGAGGGCTTGTAACGAAAGGCAGTGCTGGAGACAGACATGTTTCCAAACCTTGTAGAATCTGCTCTGACCTTTCTCTAATTGAGAGTTTTGCGCAGTCGCTAAGGGCAACTTGGACTTTCACAGGTCCACACATCATACACTATTGATCTAATTTCTTCACATTGTGTAGCCAGAGTAGCATTGCACTGTGTGCGCAACCCCTCAAGACTCCTCCACATTATTAAATCCACATTGTCTGGGTTTGTAAAAGCAGTTCAGAGTGATTTTCATAAACATGGATTTCAGAGTCTGTTAATTATCATTACTGTCAGCATGCATTACGCTCACAATTAACCGGAGCGCATTTTGTCGTCCTGGTAAGTTGCGAGCCGCTGAATCCAGTGGACATTGATCATTATTCACTGATTATTTGCTCGCGAAGAGCCTGCTTGGGAATTGCCCGTGTGCCCCTAATTGATCTCTGTGTGTTATTTACATCATCTCTCATTATGAAGCAGAAGGATGACGAGCCTTTGGTTGGGGACTAGATAAACTGCGCATTTTAAACCAACTCTTGGTTCCATAATGACGCTTGTACTGAACAGAGTTTAAAAGCTGCTCTGAAGATACAAAGAGAGTTTGCAAGTTGGCCTTTCGGCAAATGAGCCCTCCATAGTGCCTCTTCCACGTGCGCAGTGCTGAAAGCATGCGATTTTATGTTCCAGTAGGAGGCTTGGAGCAAATCTCCACTCTCCCCACATCCAGCTGGGGTAAAACCTCATTGTCTGCCGTGTTATTAAATATTAATTTGGAATCAGTGGAGCACTTGTCTGCTAAATGCTGGAACAGAAGGGCCCTGTTTTGCCGCAGGCATAGCCTCGGGCGCCTCTCTCTTTCCCTCCCTCTCTTTCTCTTTCCCTCCTTCTCTTCCCTCCTGTTTACCTGCAGGCCCCAACAGCACTTGGAGCCTGATGCGCTCTGACAGCCCCTCCCCATGCCATGCTGCACACACCCCAACGCAGACATGCTTAGGATGTCTAGGGCTGGGCGTTCTGGGGCTTAGGTGGTGTTCCACCCAGCAATGAGCCTGGAGTTTCCTTTGCTGACACTGTTTGAATACTCTACAATGCACTATCCCCCCTCAGTCTCTGGAGGGTTTATGCTTCGAGTGAAATACAGTTGATGAATTGTTGGAGCTGCAAGTGCCTAGAGGCATGTGTCATATCTGTTATTTGGAAGGGAGCCCATTGTAAGGAATATACACTGCATATGTCTGCCTCAGCAACTCCTGGACCATGCGTTGCCCTGAGGATTTATCAGTCAGCCAAACTGCTGGCAACATGTTGTGGCTGTTGACACCACAGATGTGAGGCAGAACTTGGGACTTTGCTCATGTAACCTTTTTGTGTAACCTCTGATCACCTCTGTCTGAAGAGCAGGAAGCCAGCCTTTAACTTTCCCTAAGACAGAACACCATGGCTATCCTAGAGGACAAATCAAAACGACGTTGACTTCAAACGGAAGGAAATTGCAAACAGTCAGGAGTAGGCTAATCACTGTAGATTGCTTGTCAAAGGCATGTACACTAGTTGTACACAAAAGTGGTTGAGATGAAGACAACTATTCACATTCATCTTCTATTGCTCAGTTGCAGTATCAAGGCAGCATTGAAGGAACGTGTCGCACACCCAGTCGTTAGAGGAATGTGGAGATGAGTGGAAAAACTGCGAGGGTGCTATGTGGCCCTTCTTATCATACGGATGAGTAGTAATGGGAACGCCACTGTGGGAAGCGCTGTGCCTCTGGTTAGGCTGTTTAGGCAGGCCTTTTTTTCCCACGCTGCTGGCCTGCATGGAGTCCCTACGAGGTATGCACGTTCCCCAACGCGGCCTGGCAGGCCTGAGCCAAATGGAAAGTGACACTCGTGTAAAGTGGTATCCGTGCCTGACTCTCTGAGCACAGATAAATAAGCACTACCCCCTGAGGTTATTCTGTTCTTGGATTGTCCAACTCCAAGGCACAGAAACGGGCTCAAAGGAAGGAAGAGGGGCTGATGAGGTGTTCAGGGGTGCGTTTGTCCAGTACAGAGACATCCAGTCAAATCAGCTTTGGCAGGTGAGTTCTAGTGTTTACTAGTGAACCCTGGCGTTACTTTAGAACCATCATCCTCACGTATACTCTACTAGCAATAACCTAAAATAGTATGTGAAAGGGTCTGCATCCTCAGCACCCTTCTACTGTAATGTGACGCCTCCACACACGGATGCCTGCTTTGGGATTCTTGTCGGTTAGCATTAATGTCGGTTGGTGGTAATAATGGGGGTGCCTGCAGCGTTTTTTTTCTGTGAAAGCTTGGGAACACTTCACAAGGGCATGGCTCTCCTGGGGGAGTTAGTCGGTGGCCTTGCAAACTTCCCAGGCCTCCATAACCATGTTTGGCACCGCGGTGAAAGTGTAGTGGCGGAGAGATATTCCCGCTAAACACACCCTTTGATCCGGTGAGCGTTGAAAATACGACTTGCTGCATTTGGGCCTGCTGTGTTTTAGTTAATGTAATTGTGTTGAAGAGGATGACTACGTCCTACACATTTGCCTTAATTGCAGCATTTTAACCACTCAGCTAATCCTCTGCGGTACTAATGGAACACTGCTGAATCACTCAACAAATGAATTGAGAGTGTGAGGCCAAAAAGGTAGCAAGGACCTTTGTTTGTTTGTTTGTTTGGCATTGGCTTGTATTTTTACTGCTGCTGAACTGCAAACTCTTTATCACGTATTTGTATATTACACAGCTTATAATTATCATAAAACTAATGCTTATTATTATGGGTGTAACAAGGAATCGAAATCTCTTTCACTTCTAAAATGTGATCGTGTCCATTGTGGACATGTGACAGTACATTGTGGAGAATATGCAACCTATGAATCTGTAATATCTGATGTTTCTGCATTATTTATAAGGTTGAAAGTGCATAAATCCCAGACAAGCACATTTGTCAAAAATCAACTCCCCCCACAGCCCCACAAACTTCAGTAAATTGTATCAGAATCGAATTTTTTAAAATTAAAATTTCATTTTAAATGTTGGAAGAACATTGAATCGTTTTCGGTCCTACTTTAACTGTTTGCCCTGAATCATTAAACTGAATCATGATTTGATCGTTACACCCACACTTACCTCACCAATCAGTCATATCTGAAAGTAGCATTGAGCCTCAACACTTGAGGCTAATTCATATATTTTTTTCAATAAAAGGTGCTGTCAAATATCTTCGTGTTACGCTTTGTGGGGTAAATATCAGGCAGTTAAGCCAAAAGGCTGTCTTGGTGGTTTTCTCAGCCGTCGTTCAGCTTCTAATGTAATGTGTGCCAGATCCCAGCTGGTCATGTGTCAGTCGTGTGGATGAAGTTTTGGTGAGCTGCTCCAGAGGCCCATGATTGAACCAGTGTGTACCTGTACTTTGATTGTTGGGTTCGACAGCCAGGTGGAAATTTAGCGAGGGAGTGCTGCCCCTTTTTTTAGCCTCGGCTGTTTTCCCAGTTAATCACTGATTAACCCAAACGGCTCTAAAACAATAAGGTCTCCTCTCTGATCCGAGGGGAACGGCTTCAAGTGTAACCATGGGAAAAAAGATTAGGCAGCTTACTGGGGCTGAAAGCTTTGTGTGCGTTCATAGGGAGATGGCTTCTGTCCAGGGGTTAGCGCCGATAACGCTTAAGAAACGGGCTGTTTACGTTGGCGTCGTCCCTTTTCTGAGGAAGATTGCTCTGTCTGTTCTGTCGGCTCTGTTTTTGACCAATCAGTGTGAGCAGAACAGTAATAAACGCTCTGTCAAAACAGTCCTCCTCCGTCCTACATCATCTATTCCTTCCCTCCTTTCCCTTCGCCGTGCCTCAAACCCGTTTGTTCTTGTTATCGCCCTACTTAAAAGAGTTCATTCTGTATCACGGCGCGTGTGCAGTTAATTAGCTGAGTGTTAATTGAGATTTCAGAGCCACTCGCCCTCCCCCCTCTCCCTCCAGGGCCGACCTAATGTAATAGAAGTCACTTTTGAGAGCTTTGTTTGATCGAAGGCTTGACCTTGCCTCCCTGAGCTGAGCAGTCAAGCAGCATGTGTTCATCCACCGTTCCTTCTGCCGTAGTGCTGGGAGTTCCAGGTAATGGCCTCGCATGCGCAAGACCACTCACGTCTGAATCCCAAGTGTCCCACCTCAGGCAGTCCTAACGCGAGGGGCGGGGGGGAAGCCACTTAAAAGGCTTACACAGTGTAAATTAGTAAGCACTCTGAAATGCCCCTGGGTAAAGCAGACACAACAAATAACATTTTGAATTTAGTGATGTGCATGAAGCTAACTTCTGCTCTCGTCTCGGAGCAGACCTTGACAATGCGACGTTCCGGGAGGTTGGCAATTAGGCTGCTCCGTGTGATTAGGTGCTCAGGGTCAGAATACTAATAACCCCCCTCCCCTGTCAAATGGCAAACCCAACCACCCAAAGGTCAAACACAACTTGGTCAATTCCCCAACCACCAATGAAAACTGGATCAACCAGCTGCTCACAGAGAAAACAAAAATAAAGTTGACCCAAAAGGGAGTGGGTCGGGTGCGTGTGAAATTCATCCATTTCTAATCCTTTCATTTATGAGGTGCAAAGTCCTTTGAAGGCACATCAACATTTTGAGCTACTCGAGGCGTTTCCTAAACAGCAAGCCAATTTGAAACGAGTCCAGAACAAAGCAGTGATGCAGAGCGGCGCGTTTTTCTACCGTTTTAGGCAGCCGCGTCAAACAGGCCTGACTCCTGTGATCTGTTACCTCCACTGGTCTTTCACAGATTCTTAACAATGACATATAAATTCCTGCCCATCTGTCTGTCTAGTTCTGCGGCTTCATTGTGATGAATGACCCCTGGTGAGCACCGTGTGACTGCAGGCAGTGTGCTGAGCTGGGAGATGCATTGATGGCCCTCTCCCTTTCTCCTCTTTCCTCCATTTTAAACACCCAATTTATTTCCTTTATGAGGTGGATCTTGTAGATTGAATCATTTTCACAGTCGGAGGCTCATTGTGGGCCTGAAAATGAAATGAACTCCCAAATCAATCTTGAGCAGGAACAACAAGTGAGCTCGCCGTCGCACGGTTGAGCAGACGCTTAAAATGGCTTCTGTTATTGGAGTAAGAGCTGAATTGTTTTATGGGTTTTTTCTTTATTTTTCGGACCCTACTGCTTGGCTTCTGCGGAGGATGGCTGACTGTTGAGTAATCTTGCTTAATTTCAGCACTTTTCTTTTCACGTCAGAAATTCCATAAAGGTGTCATTCGGAGGAGTGGTCGGTTATTTCTGCCGACAGATTTATTGCGTAGAAATGGAACACTTTTTCTGCCTTTCCTTTGTTGCGGCAAGCTAAACAGCCATGAAATTGCCTGAATAATGGTGTTTAAATCCAATCTTGGTTTGTCCCTTCAGCTTTCCCGTACGCCACTGAACGCAGGTCCCCCTGGAGATTGCCATTTTCCTTTATTAGACTTCCGCACACAGGTTAGGCTCATGCACCAGAGCTCAGTCTTGTGTCTGTTCAGCTGTAGAACTAGTATAGCATAGTTACTGACTGAAATACAAAAACAATAGACCTTCTGTAGACCTTCTGTTTTTCATTGCCATTGGTTTTGCCTGTAAAATATCTGCGTAATTCTTGTAATCCTAATAGTCATCCACTAATGGATGTTTCAATTTGATGGTGCCTTTAAAGAAATGATCAAGTGTTGTTCCATCCTGGTGTGACTAGCTCTTTTCTTTCTCCTTCTGATCTCCAGCTCTTGCTCGCGCTCCTATATGAGCACCTTTTGAGTGGGTTGCATAGCCAAACGGCATGAAATGAATTCCACTCAAGCCACTGAAACAAAATTAGCTTCTCCCCCCCTCCCCCCCCTCATCTCTTTCTTGATTTCCCAGGGTAATCCAATTTTGTCCTGAAGAAAGACCAAATTAATTTCATAATGCACTGATCAAACATTGCCTGGGGTGTCTCCCTCCACAAAATGAGTTTTTAGAAAGATGCAGATGTCTAAGGATGAACATCCACGAGAGGAAATGAGGCAGAGGAAGAGCGTGTGAGGAGGGGGGGAGAAAAAATGGGATAGAGCACACACTCCAATATCTCCATTTTTATTGGACAATTTTTCTTGTCTTGTGTCTGCTCCTTGATCATTTTTACTCCTCCAGTATTCATCATTTTCTCGTGTTTATTGCTGAGCAGGCCAGCGCGATCAGCTTCGTCAGACAGCAAAACTCTCAATTGGAGATATTTGTTTTTGTGTACGTTCTTAGGTGAGCTTTGTGTATTATCAGCCGGGCTGTAGCAGGAGGATATACTCAAACTAATTTGCTCTTAGTGTTTGTCATATTAGCTCCCTGCATATTTGTATCTGAGCAGCTATGCCTCACGTTTGTAGAGCTTTCGCTTTGGTGAGGTGCTTCCTTAATCATATCAGAGTTTATTCGCTCTCTTTACCTGCCTTGCTAACAAAACCTGTGTCTGTTTGCAGGTGATCTGAGCTCCATGCCGGGCTCGCGGTACCCCTCTGCTGCCGAGCTGGACGCTTATGCACAGAAGACGGCTGACAGTCCACTATCCATCAAGATTTTCCCCTCCAACATAAGGGTCCCACAGCACAAACAAATCAGCCGAACTGTCAATGGCTTGGACACCACGGGCCAGCGCTTCAGTCCTTATTCCCACCCCTACTCTGGGGGCTACCAAGGCTTGCTGGCCATTGTCAAAGCTCCCGCCGTGACCAAAGGTGTGGTGAAGAGCTCGGATGGCAAGAGGACTAAACTGTCACCGATACAAATGGCGGTGGCTCCCTATGCACTGCCGAGCAATGGCAGCCTAGTCAACAGGCACAGGCAAAGACCGTACAGCATGGAGCTTTGCAAGCCTCCAGAGGTGCCTAAGATCCCTGCACCTCACAACGTCATGGTAGCGGCTTCCGCTGTGACTCTTTCTGGTGGGCAGAGCTTGGCTCTGGCCCCCCACTCCGACCACATGGCCCACAGCATGGTCAGGCAGATGGCCAGGACCTCTCATGTCCAGGGGCTGCAGGTGCCAGGAGAAGTCCATTCCAGCCCATCTCACCAAGCAGCCACGGCTGTGGCGGACTCCAACTTCAGTATGGCGGGACCTCCACAGAGCAGCTTGGCCTACTCGGGAGCTGTGCTTCCCACTCAGACTGCTGATATGGCCAAAGCTTCAGGCTACATGGACAGTATGGATTATGCTGTATGGCAGTCCAAGCAGCAGAGACATCAGCAGCAACAACAACAACAACAGCAGCAGCAGCAGCAGAAGCAGCACTATCAGCAGGGCCACCTGCGTATGTACAGTGCCAACAGCAGCAGCAGCAGCAGAGCTGCCATTAGCAGGTCCCCGGATGTGTGCTTGCCGGCAGGAACAACTCAGCTCCCCTACAGGACCCATGCGCTCAGCACAGGGACCAGCATGCT
Source organism: Brachypetersius altus (assembly GCA_037974465.1). Classification (NCBI taxonomy): domain Eukaryota; kingdom Metazoa; phylum Chordata; class Actinopteri; order Characiformes; family Alestidae; genus Brachypetersius; species Brachypetersius altus. The sequence continues at coordinate 12,423,139 of JBBPDB010000036.1, read as the reverse complement.
GGAAAAGGTCAGCTCCTCACCTCTAAACTGTTCTGCCATGCATGGCGAGTTTTCAGTAGGCCAGTTCTTCGCGCCGCCCTGGAACAGCGTGCTCGTCACACCCAACAGCGACTGTTACAATCCGCAGGAGCTGCCGCCGAGTTCCGTGGGACTCTCCCACCCTCATGCCCAGCGCCACCCGCAGCAGTACCCAGCCGACCGTTCCTCGGGCCCGGGACTGTGCTGTGGGCTGCCCGGCCGCGGTCTGTGCCAGGCTTCGCTCCTCAGCAGCAGCTTGCAGTCTCTGGAGTGCCTGATTAGCGAAATCCACCCACCCTGCATCAAAGAGCGCATGCTGGGCCGCGGCTATGAGGCCGTGGCCGTACCGCACCTTCTTGAGCACCAGCCCACGCACATCCAGCTGCCTGTCTTCAGATAGGGGGCTTCAGAGGTGTGGGGTGTGGGGGGCGGGGGTGGACTGTGAATTAGGCCAACAAGTGATAGATTTGTATCAGACATGCCTTTTAGTGGATGCGTGCCATTGGTTAAGGGCTCAGTGGGTCTTTGCAACGCTTAAAAGGGTAACAGCAATCCTGACTGACAGTAAAAGGTCACAGAGTTGCAGTTTCACCTGTGTTAACTGGACTTACTTTAAGAAGTACTCACATATACTCATACTGTTTTGCACCAACAGGGATTTTGGTTTTATTGTACCATTTTACTTCAGACCGAAATCGATCTGAACAAAACTTTTCAGATTAGCTGCCAAATCCGTGACGAGAAGCAATTCTCTAACTGCCCACTAGTTACAGGACGTTACATTAACTTCAGGTCTGTGCGGTTTACTCCAAAACTGTACCTGATGAGAATGAAAAAAAGAAAAGAAAAATAAATCTAGTGAACCCCTGGTGACATTTGTAAAGCCCTGTTAATAGTACTCAATCATCATAGTTTCTTTCAATTGCACTGTTATAAAAAAAAATTATGAAGATTACTCTGGCATGGGTTGGTTGTAGGAACATTTCATCTTGAAAGTAACTTGAATTTTTTCTATGTTTGTGTCTACTAGTAGACAGGCATATTTATATAAAATGTTTATTATTGTTTCTGTTTGTGACCAATGCTTTTTTGTTTTGTTTTTTTTTTCTTCTTTTTTTCTCATTTCAAAAATGGTTTTATCCCAGTTTTCATACCTGCGGTCTAGAATGTGGTTTATTGCCCGGCGCTGGCAAGTTGATCGTTTTAGCTGATTGTCGTCTACTGTAGCAGGTCCAGTGTTTTTATAACAGGCCTTAAGAATCCGAGAGACGGACTGAGAAGACGCTTAAGCGTCCACTACTGAGCCGCTCCATCAGCGCGCTGATGTCAAGCGGCGCGAGTTACTGTGACTGAGTCTTACGAGCGTTCCAACTGGATTAATTTTCCATCAGTGTTCTGCATATTTTATTCATTATTATTTATTGACATTTAGATTCTGTACAATGTTGAAGGTACTACTGGGTGTCTGACGTTCAGATACGCGACTGGTTTCGTCATTTGATCTTCTCTTTTTTTTTTTCCTCCTTTTTATTCAAGTGGAATATTTTGAAGTGGAGTTTGAGTGAAATGGCACACGATGGGCTAGATGTTTGAAAAAGTGCAATTATAATGTTGGCAGATAAGCCCTTTCCCCACGTTATGCTTCAGTGACTCTATTTACTACTGTATGTATGACTGTCTGAAACCTCCTCCACGATTAAGATTGTCAATAAATCTAATTTAGGGATGTTTTTCTAAATCTGCTCTATTTGTCGTCTTTTTTTCATCTCCTTCTTCTTCTTCTTCTTCTTCTTCACTGGGAGCATGAAAGATGGCCCGAACGCGATTCCCTAAGGAGACATAAATCAAAATATCTGAGCCACTTATGTGGCCAGGCAGGTATAATGTTTCACAGTTGGTTGTGTAAATGGCGCATAACGAGAAGACTGAAGACGTTTGAAGGGTTTTACCTTTTATTCCTCCAAATACAGGCTGTGTCTGGTGGCAGACGGAGGCCGTAACACTATTGGCTCCCGGGTCTGTCATCCGAGTGGCAGTTGGGGCCTAGTGGCTGAGAAGAGGCAGAGCAGCGATACCCTCTGAGGGCAGGGCATTGAAGTTGCTCTGGCTTTATCCACCCCGGGGACAGGGGCTAATCAGCTTTCAGTGTGACCTGAGCTCGCACACATCTCCTCAGTCTCTTTTATCAGCTCTTCAAGGGCACAGAGAGAGAGAGAGAGAGGTGCTGACGGAAACCAGGCTGTGAGGCTGCCATTAGTTCCAGCCACCAACTGGTCGACTGAATACTGGCAAAGCCTGCGTGGTATTCAAGTTGCATGCACAGCATATCTTCTTACCAGGCATGATTGTTGCCACTGTACTGACATTTCATTGCTTGATCCTCACAGCTACAACACGTGCTGAAATCCATGCGTTATCCTTTCGCCCGTACGGTGCTGTGCAAAAGTATTCAACCCCCTTAATAGTCAGTATTAATAATTGTATTACAAATAAATGGATAAGTGGTGTTTCAAATGTCAGTATTATGAATAACTCGCATGTAAATAATATGCAATTAAAGTGAGTTTTCAAAGGCAAAATTCTTTGTTAGAAATGTGGCCTACATAGTCATTCAAACCCTTCAGGCTAGTGGTAGAGAGGAACACATGCTGCTGCTATAACAGCTAGGGGAATGATTCCCCATTTTTCCTGGCAGTTCTTCTCCAGGCTGGTCGGATGATGCCACAGACTGATCTCTCCCCAATCAGCTCGTGCCCATTGTAAAATTGAAGATGTTTTTGTTGTTCAGCCACTCCTTGGGTTCCTAGTCCTGAAAGGTGAAGTTTCTCCCAAGCCGAGCTGCCCAGACTGAAGGCTGTCTTGCCGTGTCTCCTGTATTTTGCACCATCCGGACGTCAATCATTTTTAACAAGAAACCCAGTCATGGCTGAGGAAAAGCATCTCCACATGCTGGTGTTTGTAGAAGAACAGACAGATTTCAGTTTCATTTGACCACAAAACCTCATCACATATTTACCCGCGTCACTCTTGAGGCTTTCTGTCAAACTTCAGATGCGCTTTGATCTACAGTCATGGCTTCTTTCTAGCCACCTTCTCAATGGCGGTCATATGCAGAGCTCTTTTTATCGGTGAAAGTGACAATCTGGTCATACGTGAACACACATTTACATTTACATTTACATTTGCGGCATTTAGCTGACGCTCTTATCCAGAGCGACGTACATCAGTGCTTAAGAAGTCCACAACTGTTTCTTACCTGAAAAACAGCTTAAATCTGAGTCAACTATTTAACCGAGATACTGCAGTCAGAGCATCTGTACAACAACTGTCACATAATAACTAGCCAACACCTAACCCAGCAATACATGAGCCCTAGAGAAGAGACAGTCTTACAGTCATTAGTTACAGGGACAGTCTTACAGTCATTAGTTACAGGGACAGCCATACAGTCATTGGTTACAGATGGTAGAAAGTGCAAGTGGTTGACCCTGTGACTCACATTCACAGGCAAGTGTTTTAACCACTAGGACACTACCACCCAAACAGTGTGAAGCTGCTGGTGTGAAGATAAGCTGGTGAGATCTGCTGATGAGATATCAGATCTACTGTCTGTTTGTGCTTAAGAAGAGTTTAAGTGGGTGTTTTTTTAACATAGTCGGGAACACATATGTGAAAATGCTTATAGAAAAGTGCCCTGCAAATTTCTCACTAAGAAAAGTTTATCTTGTCTTATTTTATGTCTATATGCACTTGTCTGCGGTGTGTCTGCACATCATGTTGACCATATAGTACTTATAGTCTCTCACATTTGTCAATTACTGTTTACTCTTAAATACATAAATGTTTTTGAGAGGAAAGTGCTCCAGTAAAGTAAGAGCCAAGTAACTCTCCTATTCACACTGAAAATAAACGTCAGCACAGATCAAGCTTTTGATGTGCAGCTAAACTCTTCATGTGAGTCTTGGGTGAACAAATGTGGCAGAACGGAGACCCTGGTCCTGGACCCTCCTGCTCCATGGGTGCCAGTGCCCCCAGCTCATCCAGTAGTTATGCCACCAATGAAAGTACTTTACACCTAAAACACTTTAAACATCCATTTGTCACACTGATAATGCAAGAAAAAACCCAGACGGCTTCTTTTGATGTCCATGTAAAGCCTCAACAATAAGCCTTCATTGAAAAACGTTGCTTCTTGTTTAACCTTTGGTGACCCGCTTCTAAAAATAAATACGCTTAAAACGGTTCTATGAACTGATGCTACAGAATAACCACATTCTTCCCTAAAGATCCTTTCTGTGGACGGTTCTCTAGTGGGCTATTTTTGTAAATGAGATGTGTGGAACCTTTATAAAGTAACATTATGTAAAGGTTCTTTCTCAGAGAGCCCTGGCTTGTAAATGTCCACATCTGGGTTCTGAAAATCATTCTATCATGGCTATTCACACCGTTACCAGCCACCAGCAGTCACAGCTGAATTCTGTTCATTTGATTGTACATGGAAACCAGCATGGAGCAAAAACAAACAACATTTATATCATCTTGATTACAACTCAATGACGAATGCTCTTTCAGATGAAGAAATCCTCAGTCTTGGACCAAAACGTTAATCTCTGACTGAGCAAACACGACTATCACCCTGTCCTGCTGTGTTCAGGCCGTCCTAAACCTGAGAAACACACCCTGAGGGCTCCTAGTGAGAGCGGTAGAGACTTCCTCTCCAAACAAAGCTGGAAAAAAAAACGACGCATGCAGGCTTGTAAATTTCCTGTTTTTCTTGCTGCAAGTAGAGCAGACGTTTAAGACAGGACGCCTACATTTGTTTTACATTTGGATCAGAGCACCTTTAGATGCGTTTAGGTGTAGATTGGACCTCAATAGGAATTTATAGGCATCGATATTTCCAAACCTGTGAAATCTCAAAAGGCGTCCTAAAAAATGATGAACCATATTTTAAACACGAAGTAACTTAGTATCACGATAAGAAAGTAAATAATGATCTCATGTACGCCAGTGTATTTCCAGACCATTTCTTCCCTTCAGTTTCCATCAAATACCTGGCTCAGCACAATCAGTCCTTCATTAGAATTAATCAGGAGCTGCTGAGGTTGGAGGCATCGAGGTGGGATCTGGAGCCAGAACTGTTCCTCCTAAAACATCAACCACACAAAAATAAATATCGCAAGTATTTTTGTGTTTTTGCTGCAGAAAGACCCTCACTGCTCAGATTCACACTGTTCAGAAAAGGTCCTGAGTCACTGGTTCTTTCCATCTCAAGCCCTTTCCTCGTATGCCTTTTGGGACCATGGTGGGAATGAATTTAGAAGGGAGGAGAATCCAAAAGCTGAAGACTGACAGTCCAAGCAAACCTCGAAGAGATCTGGCTCATACAGTTCCTGCAAACTTACCAGGAAGACTCACATTTGAGCTGAAACTACAGCATCGCCTGAAAAGTGGAGCAATAAACTGGCTTTGCTGGTTTAAACAGAGGCTTTACAAAATAACAACCTCTGCAATTGAAGCTGCCTCAGTTCCTCATTATTGCACACATACACCGCTTTAGAGTATCTTAGTTAAATAGTTGACGTGGATTTAAGCTGTTTTTCAGGTAAGAAACAGGTGTGGACTTCTTAAGCACTGATGTACGTCGCTCTGGATAAGAGCGTCAGCTAAATGCCGTAAATGTAATGTAAATGTGTTGTACCGGTAAACGTTATTTGCAGAGGTTAGTAAATAACAGGTCATGAGATGAACTGAATAACAAGAAAAGTTCTTAAGAACTCCCTGAGGAGAGCAGTTCCCTCAAGGCTGTTCCTTAAACACTCTAATCAAAATCTCAGTAACTACAAAACTACAGAAGTATTTATTTCAGCTGTCTACGTTAGATATCTAGACGTTTTTACCTGGTTTGCCATCATCAGAATCAGAATTTTGCTAATCCTACTGGCATTTTAAGCCTTTACATGTCATTTCCAGATGTTATTTTTGATGTTTTGCTGCGGCTTTTGTTTTTTACAGTGACGGAAATGTTTTGTGGAGTAACCACCATCGTAGACCGCTAGTCGAGCAGATAACGGTGTATTTTGCAAGCAGTGTGGGAAAGCTAGCTGGTTGTCTTCAGAAAATGTGGTCAAACTTTAGATAGCACTAAAAAGATATTTCACTCTGCAAGATAAGAAACATTTCCACTGAAGTCTCTTTAGAGGGCTGATTTTGTAAAATGTGACGTGAAGAATAAGTATAATGTAGGTGTCATGTAGGTATAAAAGGGTAAATTAATCCCTGGCTCAAACCCCCTGATTTACACTATTATCTGCCACAAGCAGTCACAGCAGAAAGCTACTTATTTGATTGGACAAGAAACCTTGGGTTCACTGGCACTAATTGTATAACATATTGTCTATTGTGACTGTTGGGATTAATACACCGCCCCCCCCCCTAAAAATTTGTATAATCTAACCATTTTTTCTAGTCTTAACCTACTTTTCACAATTTATTTTAACTAGAGCTGTGTCCGAAAAGTGCACTCAAACTATATACGGCACTATGAAGTGAGTCAGCCATTTTGTAGTGGTGTCCAAAATGTCTAACCTCCAATTTCAACCTCCACTAGTTGGCACGCTACAAAATCGCCGCGTGACATGCCAAAATCTACTGTACAGACACTATTTAAGCAACAGTTAGTAAAAATGTAACATCCCGAGTGTCTGGAATGAACTAAACCTCACCTCCCCTTGTTCACTGGTTAACCCTCTATATAGCAAACACTATATAGTGAACAAGTGAACAAGTGCACTTTTTGGGCAACACCTTGTTGTACAGTGACAATAAAGAAAGTTTTGTATCAAAATGCATTTTCAGGTAAAGATATCACTCATGGACCAAAATATTGTTCTCTGCCTAATGACCAAGCAAACACATCCATCTTCTTGCTGTGTTGGCTCTTCAAGTCCATCTTAAACTTTAGAAACAAATTTTATGAGCTCCTGAGGAACTAAAAAAAATAACAAATTTCATTTCCTGTTTTTTTATGCGGCAGGCAGACGTTTAACACAGGAAGTCTACACCAGAATATGTGAGTGGAGTGGAGCGGCAAGAATTTCTGCTCCGCGCTCAGAGCATTTCATGATCACTCCGCTCCAGCTCCACTCTGGGTTCACCATTTTCCGCTCCTCGCTCCCTCCCCGCTCCATCCTCA
>JBBPDB010000036.1:12394074-12404693 GCA_037974465.1 Brachypetersius altus | reverse complement strand
ACAAAGCCTTCTTTGTAAAATTGATGACTGAGTTCATTATATATTATATATTGGGTTGACATAGAATTGCGATTAATTGCGATTAATTTTTTCCCGATTTGCGGTTAACTAGTTAATTTTAATTAATCGCTTTACAGCCCTAATATATATATGGCACGGACACCCCGGACACACGCACGCACAGCCCCTCCACGGCCCTCGGAGCCCAGCGCGCACACGTTCTCCACCTGGAACCACTCAGAGACAGACCTCTGCGCGCACACACACCCTCCAAACAACCCCCCCCCTCCTCAAAATTAAATGTTTAATTTTGGTACGTAGCAGTTAATTCGTGTAGGTATTCATTAGAGTACTACAGCAAAAAAATATATAAATAAATGTGTGTTATATATATATATATGTGTGTATATAAAATAGTGTGTAGAAAATGGGACACAATATTCTCAACTGTTTAGTACTGCAGGGTGTGAGGTGTGTGGTTTGGGACGCAGCTGCTGAATATTTAATAAGCCCGTCTTTAATATTAAGGTAACACCACTGGGGACCTGGTGGGTCTCATAAGCTTTATTCTAAGGCACGGGGAGCCCAGAATAATTGTTTAATGTACTTAAATTGTGACAAAGCCACTCGTGTGTGGTTTTAAGAACAACTATAGGTTGCCCTTCATGTTTATATATCTGTAGTAATAACGGTGGAGTGACGTCACCAGTGATGTTTGTTTGGTGAAGTTGCCCAGGTCTCCAGACCTACTCACCAAAGAAGGGCGGGAGATGAGACACGGACTCCAAAAACGCCCCCGTGGAGATTTCGCTGGTGTCGGGGAGCTGGGCGAACTGGTGCTCCAGCAGCAGCGTCATTCTGCAGGCAGGAGGTCAAAATAAACCCGGAGAAACACACGGAGCGCGTCGGACAGGAGCAGAACTCAACCCGGAACAGTCGCCCGGCCAGCTGGGAGACGGACAGGGTGGGCGGGGCTTCGAGTTGAATATTCAACAGGTGTAGAGTTAAAGAGCCAGCGGGCGGGGCGACATCAGAGGGTGTGTTTAAAACGAACCTATCGGCATCTTCTATGCGAATTAGGAGGTGGGGCACGAACTGAAGGAGGGTAGTATTGGCAAACCGGGAGTAAATATTAAAGGGCCATTCCAGCTACATTTCTAATGGAATTACCCCGCAGTTTACTTCAAAAGCAGCAGCCTCGGAACGTTATTACACTGATTCTGAATATGTGTGTGTGTATATGTGTATGTATATACAAATGTATATATAAACCCAGAAACGTTAAAAAGAACACTGTAATATCTGCCACATGACACAGATGTTATAAAGTGTGGTTTATTATCATATTCAATGGCAAGGTTTTCACAGAACTGAAACCGACGTTTCATTTATTCCTGCACGAGGTCCACATGGCCCAGCGCCGCGCCTTAAACAGATATCTATTTGGAACAGTAAAGGGATGGGATTTAGCCAACACCACCTTATTAGTTGCATATGTAGTAGACAGCTAGCAGCATTTATATATTATACAAGGTACTGAATAATACGAGGACAAACTAATAGCACCACATGTAAAAATCACAAGCGCAACTGCTGGTGGATGTTAGAGACGTTAGCGATTGAACACATCCTTTGGATGATTCTCTATTCACAATTGCACAAAGCACAGTTACAAATAAATGCAATGGAGAAAATCCATAGTAGGAAATGCTTCTGTCCACTGTTAACCAAAAATACTGGAGGGAAGTCAAAATAAATGTGGTTTTGTGTTTGTTTTAAACCCAAATGTATGTCTGTATTAAAGACAGTGATTTGGGTCTCTGGGACATGGTAACAGGAGGTTAGAGCAGTTGAGTATATAGTATATAATATATAGTATACATACATATGTAAAAACAGGTGAGGTATAATAGCTTATAGACTAAAGCATACAGGAAAAGACGCTCTACACATCTGTTAAAAGTTACAGGATGGGGTTTAAAGTGGTGTTTCATGCAGAAAGGCATGGAGGACTAAATATTCACTGCGCAGATCACGGCTGAGGTTTTATTACTGCGAGAGGCCACATGGTCAGATGGCAGCCGCACCACTGCAACCCAGCGAGATCTCAGAACGGCAGTACAGACGGAGCTACGCGTCGCCTGGCGGCGGAAACCCACGGCCTGTGGACTTGAACAACACTTTAATATGCCATTATGTTTCAGCACTGTAACATTAGGTTATACATCAAAAAAGGTTATAATTTAAAATTTGGTTAACAAAACAAAAACAGAACCTTTAAACAAGTCCTTTAAATAAAAAAAAAACCATAAAATACTTTTCATAATACTTAATACTGATGTCGTAAAAAAAAGTAATAATGGACGAAGGCTCCGTATCGACATGAAGATGACGGTGGTTCCCCTTGCTCTCCGTGTTTTTCTTGTTCCGACACATCCACTTCAGCTAATTAACAAGCCCTTCCTGAGTTGATTAGTTGGATCGGGTGTGTTGGATCAGGGAACGCACTAAAATTTGCCGGACAGGAGAACTCCAGAATCTGGGTGGTATCACTGGAATCGAATAAAGGCCAAGCCTCGGGCAGGTCAGTTGCTCTCTTTGGTCGTGACCGTGACGAGCTGTTTGGCGGCCTTGGCGATGTCGTAGGCGCACTGGATGAGCTGCTGGGTGACCAGCTGGGCGTCGACAGGGCAGGAATCGGCCGGTGTGGCCCGGTGGCACTCGCCCTGGAGCCGGCTGGCACTGGAGGTCAGCAAGCGCAGAGACCCACGCACCATCTCTGAACTCGGCCTCTGAGAGGGGAGAGATACAAGGGTATCACATATCACCATCACACAGGGAGGTGGAGACGAGCAGGGTTACCTCTTACTGAGTAACAGGAAACTACACCTAGTCTTTCTAAAATAAATAAATAAATAAAATAAAATGGTTCATTTGACCACAGCAAATGGTTTGGACATAACTGGAATGATGTAATTTGTTTCAGTCTCTAAACCCTCCATGTGGAACCACATTGTCGTTCTTGACCAGTAATATGCACACAGGTGTCACACCCATATCTCAGTTGGCTGATAATATTAGCCATTCATGCATATCATCCAACTTGAGGCAATGAAGAAGCGGGTGCAGGTGATTCCAGATTATCAGGTAATGATCAGTATACTGGTGGTGCTGAATGCTGAGTGGTTGTAATACCTTTATCTAGGTTCCTTCTGTCTTAAGGCACTTTACAGTCTGTTGCAGTAAAACATTAGTTCCAATTTCCTTAATTTGACAGGCATAAAATAGGCGATTCCAAAGCAAAATATAAAGAAACGAGGGGTTCCTATAGGAAAGGATTATATATATATATTTTATAAATAAATATGCTGGGCAAGAAATCGCATTGCTATACACAAAATTAAAACAATGAATTCAAAAATAGTATCTTGTGCACTTTTATTTTTAAAGTTACTGATATGTGAACAAAAGGGCAATAACATTTGATTTTCAAACACTTACAACAAATAAGGAGCTTTATAGCAGCAGTTACACAACTGCAGTTTAAATATTTCTTCTAAATCTCAACATTAATGTAATCAAATATAAAACCAAAGCTATTTACTCCTGCAGGGCATTCATGTTTTACACATGACGCCCACAAAAAACAGCCAAAATGTATATTTGCACGCTTTTAAGCAACAACCTTTCAAAAGAAAAGGAAAAAACTGCATTAATGTGCGTTAAAATAGTTTTATATATACACACACACACACACACACACAACTTTTCCCTTACCTTTGGAAAGAGGGTTGCCATTTCAGTCACTGCCTGATGAATCCTTTCTGAACATGGGACAAAGCTGGAGGGAAAGACGAGAGACAATAAAAGCCATTCAAGTGAGAAACCAAAAGGTCAGGAGATGTGCAAGGGCACTGAGCACACTATGCTGAAAAACAAGCATTTTCACACATTAGAACGTGGAATTAGAGTAGAAAGTTACGACAGAGGTGTATTATCACTAATAAACATATGTACTCATTTCCTGATTTACTACCCTACAATCAAGGCTATTTTTGAGCCTCCAAATCACTCATGGTCTTGGTCTTCACTTCTCATATCTCCAGAGAAGACGGTCAAATACAAAACACAATATTTTAATGTATGAGTATTAATTACAAGCCCATCAGCATTCAAAACACCACGAGTGGTTTGGAGCTTGGATGTACTGCACAACTACTGAAGCTGAAATTCAAATTCCTCCCTTTAACAGAAAACATAACTGCGTAAGAAAAGATCTAGTATAAACAGGGCCAATACTCATTAGACCCCATTACACTACTTCTGTGACATTAGGAGCTGTTCAGAGCTCACCCTGTTCCTGTGATTTACTCACTAATATGCTGTTCATTAGTATCCGTTCCTCGTGAAACAAAAATTGTCTGGTGCAGCATGTTTCGATTGAATCTCAGCTTATGGGAACAGACAGTCTGATCAAACTGTTCAACTACTGTCAAACTGTACCTAGTGATTTAAAACGCCTCAGCAATGCTTAACGTTCATGGGTGTGGCATGACAAAGGAAAAAAAAAAAGCAAAAGATTAATGGATGCAAAATGAAGATTAAAAAAGCAAACCAAATAAGCCCATCCCACACACACATGCATGGTCAAATGAGTCGGCAAAGCTGTGTGAGGCCTAACTGCTGGATATCCGCAAGTCTATGCTTTTCGAACTGCCAAGTCAAATTAGCTCAATTAATCAATGCAATATACACTACCAGTCAAAAGTCTGGCACACGCTGCGATTTCCTACATTTCTATGTTACTCCCTTAATATTTCAAATGACACTGAATAGTTTTTGCTAACAAATTCATTTATATTAAGTTCATGATTTAAGTGCCTATATTTGATAGAAAAAGTCTTACTACTGACATAAAATAATTATATAATTCTAACTATAATGTGGATCGCTCAACACAAGTGTAATGAAGTGGATTTAAAAATGCAAAGAATTTGACTCTGCCTCACCACACAACCAATGCACCGTTACAGATTCTTTCATCTTATAAAAGAAACATGGTTTGACATTTTCCCTTAATTGTTTATAGCTGCAACAGCTTGCAGTGCTTAGAATACAAATTTACATTTACGGCGTTTATCAGACGCTTTTATCCAAAGCGACTTCCATTCCCTACCTACAGGGGGCAGTCTCTCCCTGGAGCAACTTGGGGTTAAGGGTCTTGCTCAGGGACCCATTGGTGGTCTGCTGAAGGTAGGATTCGAACCCATGACGTCTTTGTCCGGAGGCAAGTATCCTACCCACTGAGCTCCCTCCACCCAAATCTGCAGTTTATGAAATTAATGAACAAAAACTTTTGACTGGTAGTGTGAGAGTCAATGAATGGGAATAAAAAAACAAAAAAAAACAAAAAAAAAAACAAAATGTGCTTTTGTGAATGCAATGCCAGTGACTACAACGCGAACCGATTAGTGGTTATAATCATGGGGCGTGCTGCTCTGAATGCCAGCGGCGTCCGACACACTCCCAACCACCCAGAACGCAGACAAAAGAGACTCTGTCCCCGAGATGGAGACAGAGGGAGGAGTACCAGGAGGCAGAGTCCTGCAGAGAGGAGACTCTCTCAGCCTGCTCAGCGCAGGGCAGCAGACCACTGAAACAGCCCAGACTGAGGCGGGAGCTGCCTCGAAGGAATCACACACACAGGTTTGTTTTATAGAATGTGAGGACATGAGGTCATACATTCACCCTACACTACCAGTCAAACATTTACATTTTACCCAGAAAGTCACCAAATATAATGTGACAAGTGTTAAATATTTATCGAGCTATTAAGTGCTGAAACAGTCAACAATTGCATTTAAACTTATAGGACAGTCTAGAATTCGACTCTGCATCAACATGCGATCAGTTAATAGGAATCAGACTTGCACGGTCACAGATTATTTTATCTTAAAGGAAATGTGTTTTATTTGACATATTTTTATTAATAGCTGTTCACTCAACAACTTTGATGCTTAACGATACAAATTAGCAGTTTACGGAATACATGTGTATGTGGCAACAGCCTGTGGTGTGTAAAAAACCTTTGACTGGTAGTGCATATGTGTTAAATATGTAAAGAACCTTCGAACCTTCAAACCTTCAAAGTGTTAACTCCAGTAACACTTTCTTTTTAATAAAACATCACACTTTTGGAAAAAGGAATTTTAGTCAGGATTCCTTTGTTCTAACCTTGATGTTTCTGTAGTTTTATTATATTTGTTTGTTTAGGATATCATCAAACGCACACACACACACACACACACACACACACACACACACACACACGAGGAAGTGAAAACAAGGAAGATAGCAGCACAAATTGGAGAGAATTTCTGCCTGCATATAACATCGGATTTCATTTCCCCTCTTCTTATTCGAGTAACAGTTTTACAAAATAGTGCCACTGTAACACAAAACAGACTGCAGTTACGGAAAGAGGGTGCACTATATTCCCACACTCTTGGAGACACCGCTTCTCATTAGTAAACTGAGCTACCTTAGTGTGCACAAATGACTGACACAAGTGTTCAGCTGCACAAACAGCCTGAATAATCTCCATCGGAAAGAATGCTATTAGAACAAGACACAGGAGCCCAAGACCAATGGTCAGCATCAGCTAGAGGGACATAAAGCGCCACAAGATACTGAACTACATTCTCTGGATTGATGGAGCTCCATACGAAACCTTCAGGACGAGTTGAAGTGGTGTCAACAAACATTTGGATCTATAGAGCATCTTGGAACAAGTGGCCGTGAGCAGTGGACACTGCAAGGCATTGAAAACACTTCGAATGTATGAATAAAATAAAATATGCCACGAACTATTTCATTTTGCGGTATTCCAAATTTTGGTATGCAGCAAAAACTGGACTGGCAGAACATTTTAATCCCATGGAAATGAGTGAATGCACATTATGTTCAAATAAATTCAGTGCAGTGTGTTTGTACGACTATGTGCATGCCTTTACCTTTCGTGTTTGTTCTCCTGCGCAGCCCGCAGCAGCTCCTGGATGTTCTTTGTAATCTGTTCGGTCTTGCTGATGACGTCCTCCGTGGAGGGCAGCGTTGGATCGGCCTCACATTCATCAGGGTCACCTGACTCGGGGATAGCCCCCTCTCCCAACCAGGGCACTGTCCTGGGAACATTCATTGACCCTGGACTAGAAGAAGAGCAGCAATTAAGACAATTGGTTCCTAATTAGAGCTGCACGATATGAGCAGCATGACATTATTACAACTTTACTACAACATTTACGCTGCTATGCGTTTTAATATATTCAATGGCCCATATCATCAGATCACTAGAGTTATAAAGTCTATAAAGTCTACAAAACCAGCCTGATTTTAAATCACAGATTATGAGGTCATAAAACCAGGACAAAAGTTTACACCTGGATCGCATTTAAAGATGGACGTGCGTCTGAATGTGTTCTGGCTCGCGGTTTTCGGGGAATAAAACCTGATCTACTCGGGCAAAAAATACAAACGAGGGCTTGTTGGAAAGGTCTTCTGGAGATGGAAGTGTGAGTGCTTTCCCTGCTGAGATATGCAACTCGGAAGGTCGCGGGACAAAAGTATTGGGACACGCGAAAAGGTGGAGGATAATTGCAGTTTCCGTGTTATTGTGGGGATTTACGCAAAAAAAAAAAGTGTGTGTGCAACTGAATCCACGACTCCAGATCCGCGTAAAACTGGTGGATTACTGTAGATCCGTATTCTGGCTACAGCAGTTTAGCCCCACCCATTCACGCACCAATTTGCCAACACCTTTAATGGTCAAAAATGAGACTTCTGTTAGATTACATGAAAACCTTGAGGGTGACTGATTCACCTGGAGCTGTGATGGGTGCCTTGTCTGAAACAGCCTATTTTGCAGCCTATTGTGGTATCGATTAACAGACAATACCTTGCGCAGCCTTATTCCTAACACTGGTTGTTCATAAATGTCCATCATATGCTGGTGTTTTCCCTGAGTCACATCATTAGTTTATTATCAAGCCCTTGAGATTGAACTGTATGTGTTGAGGTAGGAAAACCCCAAATCTGTGACAGTCAAGAGATTGTAGTGGGTACAGGTCTGGTGTGAGGAAACTGTGGATGGGATACTCAGTCTTAAGCACTATTTCAGCACCATTCGTTTTGCTAGGGGAGGTTCAGGAATTTGACTGACAGCTTTGTATGACACAAAATACTAGGCATAAACAGTACATTCAAATGTGACTGATGCTACACAACTACAAGTTAATCATATCTACTCTGCGCACACCTGTAGAAGTTCGTTATTACATTAGCATGAGCTAAATTCAAACAAAACTAGAACTACTGAGGGAGTTCAGACAATTACAGATGGTCACATGCAAACTTTAATCATGGATCTTGTGGGTCATCACTTAAATTACCTCCCCAGGTAAAACGAACCCAAACTGAATAGGGCTTTAGTCTCTCAAGTGGAATTTGAGGAGCCGTACCCAGAGTTGTCCAGATCTGTGTGGTTGAGTGTGTTATCATAGACACTCTCAGACCCGCTGCTCTGGCCTTCCACCCGGGAACCCTGCGGTGAGAGAGAAAGAGTGGTGAGAGCTCTTCTCATAACAACCAAGCCTGCTTCCATCACAGGGTCTATCAAATTTCAGAGAAATTCAACAGGGCTTGCTCAAGAGAGACACGGCTGTGTTAACAGCAGCCCAGGCAAAGGGCTTGAGCAGAGGGGAGCATTCCTCATGCTTTAAGTGTGAACACACATGGATGTGATAATTAAAGCAAAAAGAAAAAACACAAAAAACAAACAGAGACAAAAATAAGGTAAACACGTGCACGAGTGTCGGCACTAAACAGATAAGTGTAACGGTGAGCACAGCTTCTTAGCCAGTGTTTCTCACAAATGCAGCACTTGAGTGAGATTAGTACTGGGACAAACAGCCTTGTATCTCCCATCAGAAGACTGAAAGAGCTAAAATGGAGGGCATATATGGGATGCATGCAGATTTGCAAGAGGGGTTTAAAGCAGTGGGTGGAGGTGGGCTGGGGGAGGAGGGAGGGAAGCCAGGCAGTAGAGAGGCCCCCTTTACGGAGGACTGCCTGTTCAGTGAGCGAGTACTTCACCCTTTGGGTTCGCTCATCCCACGACCAGGACAAGGAGGAGGGGAAGGTGGGAAGGGAGGAGGAGGCGGCCACAGAAGGACCCTTCCCAATCTAGAAAGGGTTCAAATCCAGTTTATGTAAAAAGGCAAGAAGAATCTTAAAGAAACGTTTTGGCAAAAAATCTTATTTCACACAACTTTCCACTCAACCCAAATGCGAACGATCAGTTAAACCATGTTTGGTGTTTCTTTAGCTTTGTGCTGGGATATGGCTTGAGACACTGCATGACATACTGGTATACAAAAATATAAACAACCAGCAGCCTGAACTTTGATTGACAACTGGTGACACTTAAGCATCCAGTGCTCATGAGCAAAACTACAGAAGCAGTCTTTAAATATCAAAAACTTGAATCGTCTCCATTTGGGGGTAAGGTTAAACTGATTTTTGGCCAAACTATTTCTTTAAATAATGAACTCTACACAATGAGAGTGATATGATGACGATTAATGATTAACCAAACGATAAATGCAGGATAAAACACTGAACAGTACCGGTCACAGACTGAAAACGTGCTCGAAGCCAAGTGGGAGGTCCCACAAATAAAGCGTTGTCCTGGACTGCACTTACATTGGGTGGAAGGGGCTGAAGGGTGAGCCCGCCTGGGTCAGGATGGCTACCATCTGCTCTAGGATGATAATGCTTAAGGCCTGAGCCCGTCTCATACATGGACATGGCTCGACCTCCTCGGGCTGGCACCCGCCGCTGGGGGTCCTGCGAGTGGAACAGGCTGTTGGCCCCGTGACCTTTCAGAGAGGTGTTTTCATTCTGCAGGGAGTTAAGCTGGAGGCAAAATTAAATAATACATACACAGGCATTGAGCAAGCAGCAGCCGAGCTTTTTGATCGGTCAAAACGTCATTACAATATCGGAAAGAGGCTTATTTTACTGTTCACGCAAAAAACAACCTAACAGCTGAAGATAAATTTCAATGAAAGTTTTCTATGGCACCAACAAATGTATCTTTAACACTACAAGAAACATGAAGGTGTACCAGCATAACACAAACAAGTTAGCAAGGTTAGTTTTTCATTGGATGGCTAAAGACTGCTGAGAAACATTTAAAAAAAGACGTGTCTCTGCAGAATAACTTTGGTCAGCTGCGGTGCTGATGCATCAGAAAATGTCTCACTGATACCAGGCAGAGACACACTGGAAAATCAAAGTGTGCTACAACTTCTGTACCATCACAGAATATATGTGTAATGTAACATACATATACATATACATATATATATAT
This sequence comes from Brachypetersius altus, assembly GCA_037974465.1. NCBI lineage: Eukaryota > Metazoa > Chordata > Actinopteri > Characiformes > Alestidae > Brachypetersius > Brachypetersius altus. The sequence continues at coordinate 12,394,267 of JBBPDB010000036.1, read as the reverse complement.
ATACACATCCATATATATATATACACACATACATATATATACACACATACATATATACACACATACATATATACACACACACACACACACACACACATATATATATATATATACACATATATACACTGCTCACAAAAATTAAAGGAACACTTTAAAGAAACACATTAGATACATCAGATCTCAATATGAAGTT
>JBBPDB010000036.1:12381713-12393974 GCA_037974465.1 Brachypetersius altus | reverse complement strand
TATCAGACAGGTTTAATTAATTTCATGCCAGGCCCAATAAAAAAAGTGTTCCTTTAATTTTTGTGAGCAGTGTATATATATAATATACACATACATACATATATTTATAATATACACATACATACATATATATATAATATACACATACATACATATATTTATAATATACACATACATATACTTTAGAATTGAGATATATATATATATATATATATATCTCAATTCTAAAGTAACTAACATTTCTAAAGTAAATGGTGGAAACAAGAGCTTCCATCAAGATACACTATATGACGCCTTATCAGAAATGGGCCCTGCCAGAAGCACCTGAGCAGCTATGGGAACAGTATCTGTTTCTGAGAGGAGCTGCTCAACAATGCAGATCAGATAACCAGGAGGACGTACAGGGGCAGTAAGGCTCCAACAAGCTGGACAACATGTGTTCTGCTTCACAGAGCGTGAATAGAGTAAATACGTTCGAGAATTATAGGTGAAGAATGTGTAGGTAAAGGTCATCACCTTGCTCTGCATAACCCTCAGCTCGTCACTCAGGTGGCAGTTGACCTTGAGCAACTGTTGGATCTTGGCTTCTGATGCATTCAGGGCACTCTTGACCTCCATGAACTCCTGCACCGTTATTGGTCCATCTGACAGGTCGGACGACTCCGAGCTCTGAGTGAGGGGCAGCGAGTTTGTGTTTGAGAGAGAGAGAGAGAGAGAGAGGTTACAGTACCCTGTCTGTTGACAGCCACTACAGTTTGAAAGACGTAATGTGTTTGAGCATAAACAGTGAATGACAAGCAAGTGTCATTGGACAGAGGCACGCACGCACGCACGCACGCACGCACGCACGCACGCACACAATAATTCTTAGAAAAAACCACTATGTGGCCAATGTTGCCCCTTTAAAAAAAACAGTATACAGAGGAACAATAAATACGTATACAAATAAACTCTATATAACACCGCAGTAGTTGAAACACAGAGAAAAGATACGACTTAAGGCAGCATTTGAACTTGAAGGTTTTTGGGCAAAAAGTTCCATAATTTGGATGAAGGCTTTACCTCCCTTGAGGATAGTCTATATTTGGGCCTTGTAAGAAAACCAGAGCCCAGGGAATAATGAACCGACATCCAATCAGCTTCTTGATATTACGCAATGTATGTATTTATTGTCTGCAAGTCTCTATAACTGTTTTAATGCTAAATATTATTCATATTATTCGGGGTTCCAAAAAAATTGGATATTCATTATATTTTCAGAAAACAAATTCATTCAATTTTACAAATTCCAATAACCGCTCCTATTCACGGTGTACCTTCGTCCGCTCATCTTTCCCAGAGGCGGGCTCCCGTTCAGTATCTTCGTCAGATGCGACGCTGTCATAGTCAGGCTGATCTAACTCCTGACTCTCACTCCCATGGCGACTGCCGATATCTTTTAAAATCAGCTCTACGTTATCTGTGAAGAACGAAAACAATAAGGTCAAAGAGGGGCTTAACGGGTTTATAAATAAATGTAGTAACTCTGGAAGGACTTTACCTTTGACATTATCTGGACAGCTCCCTTGCTGACGCCGCTTAGCATCAGTTAGTATGTCGATAACAAGCGTGGCGAACTCGTGCGCATTGAACCTTGCGAGTTTCTGTCGGCCCTGCAGTCAAATTCAACCACAAACATAGAAGTTTGACAAAGATTTAGCAGGGAGGGGGAGAGGCATGAGGAGGTTGAAGAGCATGTGACTGAAGGGCTGCTGGCTTACCTGGTTTCTGGTGGAGGAGTATTCAGGGTTAACAGGGAGGAAAGGAACCACAGTGGTTTCGGTGACCAAAGTGCTGTGGTTCTGAGTAGCGAGCCAGACTGCAATCATGAATACAAAGATGAAACTAGCATCAACATTTAACTCCCTTACAAAACATTACATACTGCTCAGCCATTATCTTATATACTACTGATCTCTATTATGTGCAATAGCAATCTCTTAACTACCGTTTGTGTTACTAATAATTCACTTAACTGTAAGTTATTTAGTACGTATACCCCAGCATTTGTCTATATATTCTATATTTGTCTATATTGTCTTTTTTTTCTTTATTTGAATTATTTATACTTTTTATATTTGTTGTTGTCTGTGTTTCTGTGTGTCTGTGCAGTCGAAGCATAAGCAATATCCTCCAGAATCAAAAAAGCTTTGATTCTGACTAGTTAGTGACAAAATAACAGGTTTATTGTTTTTATTTTTCCAAAAACAATCCTGTGAGGCGGGTAATAAGGCAGATTATTTTTTTAAACAAACCTGCATCCGTCTCTCTTCGATCGACTTCATCATATACATCCATGGCCAGCTCTTCAAACTGATGATTGCTGAGCTAAAACCATTAGAAGCTCTTATGTTAGACATTCAAAACAATCAAGTGGATCTTCTACCACAATAAAAAGATCATCTAGATGGATTGCACTTCATCCATAAAATGCATGTGCTTTTAGGTCACCTCTTAAAACGAAGATTTAAAAACAATGCAACTCACTGATTGGAGTTTTTTCTTCGCAGCTTTAGCCAGCTCTGACAAATCCAGGCTGCTGTAATAAAGCATAGAAAAACACACTTCTATTTTCATTTTTATAAGCTGGTTATGACTTTATATAAAAGTAACAGAAGACCATGAAGCAACTGTGTGATCTCTTTTATACTTACACATTTCTTATCCATTTAATGTGAGCAATGAAAAAAATAGTAATATAATTATACTATTAGTTATTGTGGACACATTGTTTTCATAAAGCTATAAGCAGGCTTATTCTTACCTGTCTGCTATCTGAGGAATTATAAAGTGCTGCCCATTTTTATGATCTGAAAACAAAATATTCAACAAAATATTTTAATACCTTTCAGAGCATGCTCAGATCTGTTTTCTGAAAACCAGTTCAAAAAGAAGTTCTGTATCCCCTCACTTCCGTCTACTTCTCTACTCTGCAGTGCTGCGGAGGACTGCAGCAGTCATTATATTCACACTGACTGCATCCTACACCCTTGATATTTTTATTTTCAGACCGTGAACAAGGCGATTCAACATTTCTGACTCAGTGACAAATGTGAGGTCACATCTAACACGGGAAGTGACTCATCAGGAGGCTACTTGGGAGACTTAAAATAATTAGATGTTACAGCGGAGAGCACATTTCACGTGAATATCGTGACTGGAACTTCATTAAACAAGTGCATGACTGTATAGATACGGAGCATAGTTACCTGGCCTTCTTCCACACAAGTAAAACGCGAGTCTGTCTGTCAGTTCAAACTGGATCTCCACCAGCCTGTCAGCCAGCTCATGATGCCCTGCTTGTCTATAAAGAGAAAGAGACACATTAACATTAGGTTTACGGCTCATTGCCATCATCTTAGAGCACAACAGAACGATGGGGAAGATCCGCTAAAATGTCAGAATTATGGCCAGCAGCTGTAGGTGCATTTCCTCCACTGCTATTGTACACAAGAACTCCGCTGCTCAGACACTGCCCTTTAAAAGGAATGTACCCTTTTAAACTGTGGCTAGATATAAATGCACAAGCTCCACAGATAAGAGTACAGCTCAAACCATTGAGCCAGTCTGTCCATTCCTTTTTAAAAACACACTTATGACAGTTTTTGACACCCTAACTTTTGCACTGAGAGAGAGGTGCCCAAATTGTGGTTGTGGCCAAATCTGAACCCGTCCGAGTGCTTATCTGTATAAAAGCCCACTACATCAGATAAAGATGCACAAATCTGAGTAGGAACACTGTCCATATTTTAAAAACTGTGGGAGAGATAAAAAAGTAAATAAAACAGAAAACTTGGAGTAATCACACAAACTACATATAGGGACTTGGCATCCAGTTGATCTGATGCAGGTGTAGTCACACAGACTGAAGCGGTTTAAAAACCCCAGGGAAGATTGTAAGGCAGCGTGCACATCAGTGCATCCCTCTGTGATTATCTGTTAGAAGTCAGAGTTACCTTGCATAATCAATAGGTGTATTTCCACTGCTGTCTGGAGCCCCGGGGTCTGCGCCGTACACAGTCAGGAGCTCCGCCTGAAGCAGCTGGCCGGCTTTGGCTGCCACATGTAATGGAGTGTTCCCTTTCTCCTATAGAGAAGAACATTTTGCATGATTTGACTCTATAATAAATGGGATCTGTGACTAATAGTTGATACTCTTCACGTGCCTTACGGAGGATTAAGGATCTTTAGGAAAAACACATACGAGAGGCTTTGTCAGGTGCAATACTACATTGAGATTAACTGCAGTGTGTTTTTTATATTAAGGAATATCGATGGTACATTTAAGGCAATTTGATAGTATTTTTATTTTTTAAATGGGGAACCACTGATTCAGTTTTCCTGTTTCAAATATTGAGACATACTTTATATCATGACAACTTAAGGGGGCATATTTTTGCCCCCCTCTTCTCTACAAAAGAGAAAAAACATTTAACCAGGCAAATAACCAATTAAACATTTAAGTTACATGTTCTATGTTCTACTGCCTTTAGTAGGGAACCTTTTCACTAGAGAACCAGTGTTTAATGGTTCTGTGTTTATATGAGTCAACTCTAGCACATCTGGATTAAACAATAAGGTGCACTCCCAAACCTCTGAAACTTACTGGATGGAAAAAGTTAGCCTGTGCTCCCAGAGACAACAGCCTCAGGCACGTCTCCAGATTACCGGTCCGCACACTCGAGTGGAGTTGCTGAAAAACAGGCACATAATTTAACAGATTTAGATCAGCATGCTACATTTATAAACATTTCAGGCAAATAATTATTCAACACAGGAACTTCTAGTGAAGCATGTCTTACCTTGCTCAGGTCCTTTGCGGTCACACTGTCATCCTCTCGACATGGCATTCGATGAACAAAGGCCAACATTTGATATTTGGCCTTTATGAACTCTGTTTTGTTTGGACTACAAAAAAAAGATCCATGTCAGGAGATCAGAATTAGATCTCAAATAATGCAGCATATACAGTGTTGTGCAAACTGATTGGTCACCATTCATTTCATCATGTTTTGTTTCCAAAGATCCAGACTTTCTTGTAGTTTAATGTAATTTTGAAGAACAGTTCTCCAGGTGTCCTGAAGGACTTTCAAAAACTCATCATCTAACTCAAGGCCAAAAGAAACAGATGCAGATGATTCCAGATGATCAGGCAATGATCAGTATACTGGTGGTGCTGAGTGGTTGGAACATTTGTCAAAAAGTAAAACATTTGTTCCCCTTTCTTTCATTTAATTTCCTCAGAAGGCCAAGGATAAGACAGTTTGGCAGACATAAAATAGTATTTTTATACCAACATGGTGATTCAAAGCAAAATATAAAGAAATGAATGGTAGCTCTTCTGTACAGTGCTGTGTCTATATACATATATGAGGCACCAGGACATACAAACAGACCGTTTTTGGCCCACAAACAACACGATCATAAGAAGGCCGCATAAAAACGTGCAAAATGTGGTTCCTTTAATGTGTGTTATCACTCACTGCACTCTGTCTTGTGGGTTGGCTTTGCGTTTTCCACTCATGATGGACGAGGGATCGAGAAGACTATGCTCCCAGATGGAATTTGCTCCATTATTGTATAAAGTCTGAATCATCTGTGAATAAAAAAAAAGAAAAGAAATGAGTGTAAGAAACACTCTCAATAGCTATAAGGATATTCACACTGCTTAAGCAAGCCAAAATTACCAAGGATAAAAACACATTGCTGGTTTATTGTTTAAAAAAATAACACCTACTGATGTTTAAGCAATCAGTACCTCTAAACACAAATTGTATTTTTAAACAACACACATTAGGAAGATGTGCACTAACGCAACAAGAAAAGAGCCACCGCAGACACCCTTGTTGCTTTATTCTATTTTTATATGAGGAACTGCGACACAATACCTCATTTCCTCGTCACTGTGGTGCACAGAGAGAGGAACAAAGTTGGGCCTAAAAATTGTGAGAAGTGCCAGCTCTTTACCTGTAACTGAGACGGGGGCCACGCTGTATGGGTCAGATGGCGGACCTGAGAGCTGTGGCGGCCCAGGCCCCTGTGGATGCTGCAGCATTCATCACAGATAAGAACTCCCCTGTTGATCGAGGCCCAACGAGGCTCTGCAGAAGACAGAAAAAAAACGTTTCTTAATATGTGTACACCATTTACTACCATCTCAGGATTAGGTTTCCTTCTACCTTACTATATATCAAGCTTGGGAAGCTGGCTTCCCAAATGTGGGTCAAGCTGTCAACTGTGATTCACCATTAAAAATCCTTTTAAGTGTAGTTTCCTGAACAGCACTGATCGGGGAAAGTACCTTATAGAGGGAAACACTCGGACAGAGCACAGAAAAACAAGCCAGCACAGAAAATAACATATGCAAGGCACTCCCATTATATATGTATATGTACACTTGTGGCTTTTAGAAACTGTGTGTGGGTATTTTTTTTTTTGTAACAACAATTCGAAATATCAGCATATATTTTTCTATCCAGTTTCTGGTTTGAAAGAGGAATAACTGTCTCAAACCCTGGCAAAAGTGGAAGTATCTTTACAATTTTAAAAAGAGAAAGAGCTTTTACGTATACAGAGGAATTTTGTAATCAACATGTTCAGTGCAACAGAATAATAATAGATAATGGAGGATCTAACAAATAAACAATAGTGCAACATAATTACAGAACATTACTGTAACAAAATAACTAACAGACATTGATGTGCGTAAGATTTGGTGTTCTGTAATATTAATGCAACAATGGCTTATGAAAGTGTCAAAGTATAAATGCAACAGGGCTTATAATAGTGACTTGGTATTAATGCAATAAAATTAAATGCAATAAAACAGTAGCAGATGATGAGAAGGTGAGATTAACATTCATTTAACGACCTGTTCTCAACAGAATATTTAATAAAACACTGAAATTTAATTAAGTAAAAGACGGTTTAACAGCTCTAATATTTCCACTTTGAGCTCCAGTCAATGACCGCAGTTTATTATTTTTTTAAGGTACTGTAGAAAGCTGTGATTTACCATTTTCAGATTTTTCAAAAGGACAGGGGTCTGTAAGACGAAGCCTGCCTAATAACTGAACAGAAATACACTAAATCACAAACAAAGATGATTTTTCTATGTTTCTGTCCTCATTTTTGCAGGCACTTGTGGTCATCCGGGACTCCGGTGCTAGCTCCGGTCAGCTAACACTTTAGCCATTTGTAGCAGGACTGAGGAAGCAAAAGAGGTGAATAAATGTAGCAACACGAAATTTTACAGGCGTTTTCTCAGAAGTTAATGTTGTTTAGATTGTTTTGTGTCAGGCAGATCTCTATCAGATGTTTTCCTTCAGGCTGAGGGAGAGGTGTTATTAGCAGCAGGCTAACCGTGAGGCTAGCTGAGAGTCTCTTACCAGGGGCGCTGCAGTCCGCACAGATCTCCCTGTTCCGAGGCCTCATTGACATCCTTTACTGCACTAAAAGTCCTCGAAAAATAGTCCTTTCTCTCGCAATCATGAGACGGGACTGAACGGCATGGAAAGTGAATTGACAATCAACAATCTCTCCCTTCTTCAACCTTTTTTCCAACTTCCTGACTGGGGAGGTGACCGTTTTAATTTTAGCCCACCCGTATTCCAACAAGTCCCGCCTTCTACAACATAATTGGCTACTATTACACAGGGTATGAAAAGGCAGCCAATCCTTACATAATATGCAAATCAGATTTACTCCCAATTCGGGTGAGGAGTTGGCCGTTCTTTTCAGTCCACCCGTTTTCGAGCAAGTCAATGTTTCCACAATTTGATTAGCTAGTTACACTACGTGAATGAAAAGTCAACCAATCCAAATGTAATATACAAATCAGAGGCCTGCTCGGAGGATACGGTTTTGTCTAGGAAGGGCGGGGTTTAGTTTCAATTCAGGTGGGGGTGACCGTTTTTGACCCCACCCGAATTCCAACAAGTCTCGCCTTCTACCACTTGATTGGCGAATAATACCCCATGAACAAAATTTTGACCAATCCTAGCGTAAAATGCAAATTAAAGGCCTGCTTGGACGACACGCGTCTAGTTTGTAGGGGCGTGGTTTAGCCCCAATTCGGGTAGGGAAAGAAAAACACAACAGGCGGAGCCTGCAAGCAATCAGTTCTGCACAACATTTAGGGAATTTATTGCTTTATGTTGTGGTTTAAATAAAGATATAATAAGATGGTCAAGACATGCCACATTTTATACATTTTGCAAGATGTATCTGCCAGCCCAGAAAGGTGCATTTAATGATCTATAATCATAATAATAATTATTATAGTTGTTGTTTAATGTTGTTTCATATGGAGGCCTATTATACTTTGTATAAATTTTTATTGATTTGTGGTGTTGGGTTTGGTTCTGGAGGGCTGAGGTTAGGTTCCCCTACCCATGCATAAAATACACAACTTCTGCTCTTGAGTGAAAACAGAGAAACTCAGTATGAACTGAAATTCCAGTGAAAGTAGAAGCCCTCAGTATTTCTACTTCAGAACAGAAGTTTTTGGTTTTGGTTAAATGTTATGTTCTATAGAAACTACCCTGAGCTTCTGCATTTAAGCCAACCTAACACAGGTGAGTACACACACACACACACACACATATTGATAGATTAATTGTTTTTGAAATATTTAAATAAAATTATCAGCGTTGTGGTGTGGGTTTCTTTGGTTTCCTCAACAGTCCAAAGACATTGGGGACTCTAAACTGACTGTAGGTGTGTGTGTATGTGTGTGTGTGTGTGTGTGTGTGTGTGTGTGTGTGCGTGTGCGTGAGTGTGAGTGTGTGTGTGTGTGTGTGTGACCTGGTGGGCTGTGAGCCCCTGCCTCAGGCCTGTAGACCCGGGGATAGGCTTCAGGGACCCACAATCCTAGTAAAGATTAAGCAGTTGCAGAAAATGAATGAATGATTGATTGTTGATATTGAATTATTGCCTTATTAGTATTGGACTGTACATGTAAAAATGGCAAAACATGTCAAAACATTATATTATGTTATATTATATTATATCAATAGTTTATGTTCATGAAATGAACATTTACATTTGCATATGTCACAATAATCCCATACTGAGTGTTCTGCTCTCATGACATTGATCTTGTTCCTGTATTTTCCTGACTTCTAGCCACAGTACTTAAGCTGTGACCAGGCATTATTTTTATTAAGACTAAATGTCAGATCATTGTCTTGCTGTAAATAATGCAGGAATATCTTACAAAAACTTCTCACAGTTTGGCCTGATTTGTTTCTTATGGTAGAATCATTAACATTGATACTGTCTGAGGTGAGGCCTCTAGTTCTTCAGATGTCCATCTTTGTTCCTTTTCTTTGCCTGGATGAGCTATTAACCAACATCTTGAAGGTAGCTCGGCCACTTCTGGGAAGATTTGATACCATTTCAGGTTTTCTCCATTTGGAGATGAATGTATCCGCCCGTTTGTGTCCCAGAACATTGGAAATCAGTCTTGGATGCTTGTTGAGACCTTACAGCCTGTTAGACCTTTCAGCCTTTTTCAATTTTGGCAGTGTTTCGGTTCAGTAAGGCTTACAGTAATCGTGCCTGGATGCATCTAGAGTAATCAATCTCCGTTGTCAAGCAAATTAGTTTTTTTCACAGTGGGTGTGAGATTACTTTGTTCCTTAAATAAGTAACGAAAGTGGCCGTAAAATATAATTGGATTCACAGAAAGAAAGGTGGAAGGCCGAAAGGTTTATGGCAGCTGCTGAAAAATGAGGCTCAAGGGTTGAATGGGAGGGGTGTGTGGGGGTGTCTAAACCGGTTGATGCGGTTGCTGTCCATGGTGCTGGAGAACAAAGTCCTGAAACTGAAACTCCTGATCGTCACAACGGGCTCGTAACGAAAAGCCGGGCCTATGGCCTTGTGCAATTTAAAAATAAATAAATAAACAAATAAAACAACAACAATAAGAAGAAGAAGAAGTAGAAGAAAATGGGCGGGGCTAAAACGTGCGCAGCAGTCTCTGGGTTAGGATTGGCTTCCATGGGGCCAATAGAAGCAGGCTGTGTGTGCGGTGTGTGTACGTGTGTGAGGATGAGAGTGGCGTGAAGAGCTCGCATAAACACGACCCGAGCGTGGAAATTATCACGATCGCTAGATTGGCGGGGTTGCCTTTCAGGGAGCCTCGCTGGGTGCGTGACGCGTTTTGTATGTATGTTTGTTTTTTTTGTTTTTTGTTTTTTTTCAACCCCCGTCTGTCTCGTGCGTTCGTTGTTTGCCCCACCCTGGGAAATGCGCAGCACTGACTCACGGTGACAATTTCCAAGGCTCCTGACCCACTCCTGCCTCCATTTCCAGCACGGGGGGGCTTCCAGAGAACGACCACCGTCTCGCATTTTTAGGATCGACAAAATGGGAGGTAAGAAATGAGAAGGGACAGCTTTGCATGGACATGCTGGCTTGATCGGGTCTGATCTGATGGGAATGTGTGATCTGTTTACCCTGTAGAGGCAGAGACCAGGCAGAGGTTGCTGCGTAGCGTCAAGAAGGAGGTGGGTAGCGCTGCATGGCACAGCAATGCAACCCCAGCAAGCCCACCAATGTCAACCTCCCACCCCCCACCCCACCCCCCAACAGCCAGGTTTATTTTTCATATTCCATCGCGACATCAGCCTCAGCTTGGCTTTATTCCCAACTCCAGTGATGCTGATGGCACCTGTGTGTGTTGCCTCTGTGTGTTTATGGGCTCATTGGGATCTTCTCCTCCAAAGAACTGGACCAAGATGTGGCTGAACAAGGTCGTTTTTAGTGTCCCCTGAATGTCCCCCTGGCAGATTTTGGTGTGGTGTCCACTGGACGTAGTCAGATCCTTGCAAGCTGCTTGAAAATGGGGAAAGCAGGACCCATCAGGAAATGCTCTGGGCAGCAGGGAGATCCCACTTAGACTGAAGGGTGTGAAGCGGGTGTGAGAAGAACTGTAGTGCGTCCCTATTATCACTTATAATCAAGCATGAAATGAGAAAGGCCAGCTTCTTTTGTTTAGCGAATCCTGCAGAGGATCGTCAGTGTACCCTTAAACTGATAACTGCATTGATATTGAATTATTACCATGTCGGTATTGCATTTTTTTTTTTTAATTGGGAAAATATTCTCTTTCATCAAAAATCACAATCCTGTGAGTTATTATATTATATTACATTACACCGTATTATATAAAATTATACTGAATACACAGGCAGTAGTTTTTGTGAATGAAAATATGCCTAACAAAGACCCAACACTGAGTGCTGTGCTATCATGACTAAATGATCTTGTTCCCATGCCTTCCTTACTGATAGCCACACGTGAAGCTCCTGCTCCTCTATCTTTTAGATGGAAGATCGATATAAGACATATATTACATGTCCACTATGTGCCTACTGGCTCTTTCGAGGTTTCTCTGAGCTCGGGGGTATTAATAGGGGGAGTTTTGCTGCAGTCACAGCCTCTTCTCTTCTGGGAAGACATTAGATGTTGGAATGTGTGAGGATTTAATTGCATCTAGCCATTAGTGAGGTCAGGTACTGAGGCCAGTTCAGGACCATTAACTCCGTTCCAACTCATCCCAGGGGCATTGAATGAAATTCCAGAGAAAGCAGGTTCATTGCTCAACAGTCCAATGCTGGTGGCTTTAATAACCTACCACCAAGACTTGGTGTGAACGGAGGTTCCTGTGTGGTTGCTCCAGAGCATCCCACTCTGGTGCCTTCAAGTGATTTCTGACTCTTGCATAGTTTTCTGGGTCTCCTCTTTGTTAATTGGCTTGTTCAGAATTCCTCTTGTTGTATCTATTCTCTTGTCTCTGTCCTCTTCCTCGTTTACCTTCCGAGTACGGTTGTCTTCTCCCATAGTATGGGAGTATGTCTGAAATAAGAGGTTCTGAGTGAGAGGTGAGCGACAAATTTTGCTTTTGACTGTCCTGCGTTAACATCCATGCAGAACCACAGAGATTCAGGTCTTTGTAGACATGCGTTTGAAGATCTTCTCAAGCTCCTTCTTTTGTTCTGTTAATTTTTTTGCTGGTTTCATTGTTGTTACACTGCAAAAACTCCTGATCTAACTAAGACTTATTTCTTATTTCTAATTTTTGATCCTGTTTTGAGAATATTATACTATATAAGTGCAGATTTTTTGCTCTTATATTGTGTATAAAGATTGTTTTAAGATATTTTTTCTATTTAAAGAAATCTTTAGACTAGAAACAAGTGAAATTATCTGTCAGTG
>JBBPDB010000036.1:12317881-12341599 GCA_037974465.1 Brachypetersius altus | reverse complement strand
GTGTGTGTGTGTGTGTGTGTGTGTGTGTGTGTGTGTGTGTGTGTGTGTGTGTGTCATTTCTCTCTCCCTGGCACTATGTTGGCCCCGTGTCCCAATACTTTTGTGCACTCTAGATTTATTTCACAGTGCCTCTAAATGGACGTATTGGGACGCCGTTCAACACTCGAGCGTCCCAATACTTCCCAATGTCTCCTCTCCCTATCGAACAGGAAATAACGTCTCGTCTCGTTTTAGTCAGCGAAAATGAAGAAGGGGCATTGACTTTCTTGCAGGCAATTGATGGGGGGTCTTGGAGACGGTGCAAATGGAACAAGACTTGTCGGTCCGCAGTGAAGGCCACCAGTGCTTCCGACTGAGCACCTCTCCGGTTTGGTGGACCCCTGGACGCCCCATAACTGGTGTGCTACTCTATAACTTTTACTCTCAATGTAAGGACAGACCCCTGAGAATTCAGCCACTCTCTCTCTGCATTGACATCCCAATGCCTTGATGAAGCATCAGCTCTTTCATGACGTGAGCCAGGGCGATACGTGATCTGATAGTCAAATCTGTTAAAAAACAGAGGCCCCTGAACCTGTCTCTGCGTCAGTCGACGTCCTCGAGAAAAAGGCGTATCCTGCTGCTGGAGCTGATCGCTTTCATTCAGCTGGGGGGCTGCTGCGGCGTCCATGTTAGGGGTGTGGTCATCTGTTTGAAGGGTTGACGCACTAGCAGGAGACAGTGAAACGTTAATAACCCTTGGGTGATATTATGAAATTTGATTAAGAATCATCATAACTTTTTTTTTTTTTTTGTCATCTCCTGTGCTACATTGCTGGTTCGGTCGGTAATAATATAAAATAAATAATATAAAACTACTGAATAACAAAATACTACTACAATGATGTAGGATTTCCTAGCCTGTAATAGTTTAATGAATCAGCTTATTCATAAGGAACACACCAATGAACTGTTATATGATAAACTGTGATGACGAGATAATGTTCTCACTTGCTGTGTGTTTGTGTGTATATTTGTGTGTGTGTGTATATATGTTTGTGTCTGTGTGTTTGGTGTGAGGTGGGTAATATTCCCCACTTAATTATTCTTTATTACTAATACATTCCCCCTTCATAACTGAATTAGGTGGTCCTGAGTTTCTGGTGGTACGGCGGGAGTCACATATTTATTAATATGGTTTTAATTTGGGTTTCTAAATGAGTGAATGAGTTGGAGCTGCATCCCACACAGGGTGAGTCCCTGCCTCGTGCCCCGAGATAGACTCAAGGTACCCGCGATCCTAGAGAGGAATAAGCGGTTACAGAAAGCGATTGAGTAGAGTGAGTTGTGAGAATTGTGGTGAATCGCATTGCCATTCTTGGATTTCCCCACGTTTAACCATTACCTTTGTACAGCAGAACCTAATTTCTGGTAGAACAGGTTCACTGAGCAGGCTGAGAGGAAAACAGAATCTGGCAGATTGATGGGAGCAAGAAACCAAAACATCTCAATAGAACTGCAGCAAGTCTGAGACCACATGCAAAATCTGGCATTTCTTTCATTTAAACCTGGAAAAACAACAGAAACACTGTTTAAATCAAGCAGATCTGTGACACTGACCGCCTCAAGGCTCTAAAGTGTGTGTTCAGACTCTCAGGTGGATCTGATGTGCCCCTCAAAGACTTGTGGAGTTTGAGTTCTATTTATAATCAAATTGCTTAATAATAATATTTGTACAGAAACACTTCTGCGGTCCAGATTTAAAACAGAAGGGGCTCTGACTTTTGGCCTCCACTGCAAGCTGACCTCTGATCTGGTATCTTGCTGTTCTAGCACGCAAGTAGCTGCTCAGTTTCATTCCTGAAGTGCAGATATGTTTGTCAGACGTTTGCGCCATTATTGAAGGCCTAGCTCCGACACACCCTGCATGGTCAGATTGGAATCACTGATTAAGCCTATTTCCTATAACAACATGATCTTTGCATACAACTCACTGGCTGTTGAAGCTTGAGGCCTGTCCACCAAAATCAGAACCAAACACCTACAGTCAACCGTGTTCATACCTGAGCCTGTGATGAGATATTTTCTAATACATTGTTTAAAGGATGGATTTTATGGTCAAACTTCTGCTAAAAGCTGCATTTCATGGTAAAAATGACCTCAAACTGTTTTATGATACTGCGTCTATTGCTGTCTTTATGAAACACAATAAGATTTTTAAAAAAAACCTTTTTATGAAACATATTGAAGTAGATTACTTCTTATTTGAATGTATGAATTAAATAAATGACCCAATTCACTCAGACTCGAAAAAACAAAAACTCATTTCTCGAGTTCTTGTTGGGCCCAAAAAAACAGGAAAGATTTTTGGACAAATGTGAGAAATATGACTTGGTCTTTTTTTTTTTTTTTTTTTTTGGCCAATTCTCTCGTTTTTTCCCCATATTTTGTGCTTTAGATGCGTATTTCTGTATACCGTAACATAAACATTATTCTATTAATAACGTTTTTTGGACCTGCGTGCTCGATGAGAATGTGCTTGCATGCAAAGTCTTCAATGAGTCAGAAACACTCTAAGAATCGCATGAGCTTCTATGGCATATCCGGTCTTGGAGGTCTGGTGTCCATCACAGTTTGGGGATTTCCCTGTTTCGGTTTAGTGAGTGTGTTTAAGGCGTGGAACTACCAACACCAAACCAGATTTGGCAAAGGAAAACAAAGAAGCCCTGATTTTTATGTTATATGTGCTTTATTGTCTTCTTCCAGAAAAGTAGAGCTTTTTGCATTACAGATAAAACCCGCAGCAAAATCAAGATCAGCTCAGCTTTTTCAGGTTTTACTGGATACAGCTGCACTGTAAACTGGATACAGCTGCACTGTACCATAATATACACTAAGATTTTGGGCTGTCCCAGATAGAAGAAGACCGATTTGGAGATATATTTCATTTTAACTCATAATGCTATGGGCTACAGTCCTCACATGAATATTACAGAACATATTCAATAAAACAAAAAATAAAATGATTACAAGTAGCTCAGTTTTACTTGTAGTTTCCATCAGAAACCCGATTTGACTCAATCAGTCCTTCATTAAATTAAATCACAAATCCAAACAACGGCTGGAGGAACCTGGAACTCCTCACCAGCTCACACAGTATCAACTACTTTTACATACAAAACAAATCTTGATCCTGTTTTCCTGTTTGTATTTATTCGTATGTTAACTTTGCTGGCAGAAAGACCCATTCACTGTACGTTTATTAACAAACCAATGCAGCATGAAGGGATGATATTTTATTGTTCTATACTAACGTGTGTTGTGTCCTACAGTTTAATCTGTGTTAACTGCACAATTTAGTTATTGCAAAAAGGGCTGTTCTCACAAAGCACAAGATCCCCTTTCAACCAATCACATGCCGTCAGAAAGGCGTGTTGAATAATAGGACATAAACTACTGCTCATCATTCATTACTCAGCATATTTACTGTGTAAACAGGTTATCCTTCCCCTTTAACCCATCTTCACTTACATCCGTCTGACGTTTGCATTCCAGCTACTTTCGAGTATCGGCTGCTTTATGTTTGACAGGGGTTGAAAGAGGTCGTACGGGTTTTGCACTCTGTAATACATTGAGGCTGTTCCATGAGTATCAGTCTCTTTTCAGGACTGCTGTGAGTTGCACAAAAGGATGAATCAGACTTTCCTGTGTCAACACCATGCTGGCTTTGCACTGGGAGGACCAGATCAGGATCAGAACAAGACAATCACCTGTTAGGTTTCGTGGCGTTTCAGGGGTGTGAGTTTAATCTGGGTTTAGTCTGGGTTTCATCACTGCCTACGATTTACTGATACCTGTTTTTCAGACTTATCTTGATCAGTTGTGTTATAGGCAATGAATGATACTCGGTTCTTTTCTGTTTACGAGCCCATGAGACATAGTTCTTCAATAACTAAAGGGCAAGTTGGATTTTGCTATTGTTTCTACAATAGCTGAAGAAACCCGATAGCGGAAGCCAATGAGATCCAGTAGCTCACTCCAGTTGTTTCTACAACAACTGTTACTTGAACTCTGGTGCTGATTCTACAGTTATTTTAGAACCAGTCCGATTATGCTATTGGTTCTATAACCATTCAGATTACGCTACTGGTTCTACAGTTTTTGTTGAACCAATTGGATTATGGTGTTGGTTCTAAAACCCACAGGATTGTGCTGTTTGTTCTACAGTTATTGCAAAACCTAGTTGCATTTTGCTTCTGAATTGTTTTCTAAATGGGTGCTGAATCATTTAATTACCTGCAATATCATGTGCAATATCCTGCTTATGTCAGTATTTATTTTTATTACTTAATATTACCACTGATGTGCAATAACACACTCTAAACTACCATTTGTGTTGGTAGAATTCACTCAACTGTGTTACTTATATATAGTATTTATACCCAGCATTTCTGTATATAGCATTTTATTTAGACCATGTTTTTTTATGTAGCAATATGTTTCTAATTTGCCACAGTAATATCTGTTTAAAATAGAAAAATAGAAACATATTGCTACGTCTAATGCATTTTTCTGCTTTAAAATGAAAGATATGTCCTTTTAGAAAGGCTTTTTAGCTGCCCCATTTACCCAAATTCAATAAGAACTCACTCACTGGCGCCCTCTAGTGTTTATCTGTCTTTTTTACAGTAATAGGTTGATTGAAACCTGGCCTCTGCATAAACGGCCTCTGATCTAGCCTCATAAATACGATCTCTAGGTTTTGCCCCTGAGCTGAAAGAGAAAAGACAGACAGAAGTAAATTATACACACATAAAATTAAGCTTAAACTCTTTCCTGTTTAACCTCTTTCCACCTCCGTCAACTGTCTGCGTTCCACCTTTCTGAGGTGGCGACAGGTTAGGACTTGTATTTCTATGACGCTGGGCTTTACATTGTTCTTGAAAGGATTTGTTTGTTTCTGTGTCAAGAGACTTCTAGGAATCTGAAGGAGGAAACATGTCCCATCACCCGCCCAGATCAGCACTACAAAAGTGGATCCTGGGCTTTCTCGCCATCTGCATCACGATGGTCCTGTACTGCTTTTCTACACCTCCTCTCCAGGCTGGCATGCAGAGGTGCGACAATCAGCTCCTCCCAAAACTCAGAAAAGAAAGAAACATTAAAAGTATTCCTTTTAGGAGAAATTCCAAAGAACATGTGGAAGAAAGAGTGGTTTGAACCTGTTGTATCAGTCGCAAAACGTCTTCAAGACGACACCACAGCCAGACGGGTTGATTTACCACTCGAGTAAAGCTGCCGGATATGGTTCTTTGAAGTAATGCCATAGAGGAACCAGTTTTAGTGCCCAAAACAGCCAGTCAATAAATCCTTCTGCAAATCATTTCACAATATTTAGCGCTCTTAGGTTTGCTCTAACTGCAAAACAACCAGTGCGGTCACATTTAAAAGTACTTTTTAATCGTTATTTATGAATTAATAACAATTTTACTGCAATTTTTACAATCTGCTGTTATAATGAAATGTTTGTAACCAAGCAAGATGCATCTGAAGAACAATTTTAAATTTTCTGTAGGAATTCTAGGAAGAAATGTGGCCATTTCACAAACACAGTATTTTTTTTGGGAGGTTTTGGAAAAATAAAATGATGTTTGAATATGCAAATGAGAGGTTATCTTTCTCGACATGGATACATTTGAATTATCTACATACTTTTTACTGTTTTTCTAACTGCATCGCCCAGCAAGATCTCACCATTAGTGTTTATATCGGCATTAATTAAAAGGAAATACGAGCGAGTATTCCATGTTTTAGAAGAAATGAGCTTCTCGGCAAAGAAACAACATGGTTATACCAACTGAGGGTGAAGCTAAACCTTCATAACCTTCATGAGACTAGAATGTAAATGGACATTCATTGAATGAACCCTTTTTGAAAATGCTACGATTACAGTTTAAGAGCACAGTCATTGTTTCTAAATGCATGGGTCGATCCTAATTTGGGATTAAACCCAGAAACTGGATTCTTAAAACATTTAAAAGTTCACACATTTCAAAAACAGTTATTCTGTGGCACTTTAATGCAAGGCAGCCTTTATTTTTAGGAGTGTGGGTCAGTGGTTCATAGTTCTGGTCACCCCTGACCTGCATATTTGAAGTGTTATCTGTTGTAATTAGAGCTGGAAAGACTCCAGGACAGGAGTTCTCCAGGATCAGGATTATGGGGAACCACTGTTCAACACCAGTGATTCTCAACCTTGGTCCTGGAGGCACCGTGCCCTACTCAGTTTAATGTTTTCCCAGCAATAACACACCCACTTCAGCTCAGTGAGGGCTTGTTAATGAGCTGATGAGTGTTGGAAGCACTGAAAACTCTGAAGGGTGCTGGACAGGGTGCCTCCAGCACCAGAGTTCAGGGACTAGACTATATCATTGACCTGAATGACTCACAACCTTCACAGTAAACAGTAAACAACCTTGTAATTTGTCTCTCTCAGACTTCCAGTGGCTGCTCCATGTACTCATCGCACACCAACAGTGCAAGGACAGATGATCTCTCGCACGTCCAGGAGCAACGGGGAGGCAAAGCGCTGCACGCCGAAAAAGAGCCTGATGTTCCTGAAGACCCACAAGACAGCGAGCAGCACCATTCTGAACATCCTCCTCCGTTTCGGGCAGAGAAACCAGCTGAAGTTTGCATTCCCCAACAGTCGCAACGACTTCTTCTACCCAGTTCCTTTTGACCGCTCGCAAGTGAATGGCTACAGGCCAGGCGACTGCTTCGACATCGTCTGCAACCACATGCGCTTCAACGCGCCCGAGGTTGAGGCGCTCCTCCCGCCAGACGCCTTCTTCTTCACCATCCTCAGAGATCCAGCGCTGGTTTTCGAGTCGTCCTTCCAGTACTATAAGAGCGTGGTGCCCCTGACCTGGCGGATTCATGGGGAGGACAAACTGAGCATCTTTTTGAAAGAGCCCTTGCGTTACTTCACGCCAGATGGGTTCAACTCTTTTTATCTTAGAAACTTGCAACTTTTTGACCTAGGCTTTGACAACACTTTGGAGTCGGAAGACCCGGCGGTGGACCAGGCCATCCAGGCCATTTCTGAGCACTTCCAGCTGGTTTTGATCTCGGAATATTTTGAGGAGTCTCTAATTCTGCTCAAGGACGCCCTTTGCTGGCAGATGGACGACCTGCTGTTCTTCAAGCTGAACGTCCGTAGAGGTGCGAGTGTATCCCAGGCCATGCCTGAACTGAGAGCCAAGGCCCGGGACTGGAACGGCGCAGACTGGAAGCTGTACCGCCACTTTAACGACACGTTATGGGCCAAGGTGGACGCCTACGGCAGGAAGCAGATGGAGCGGGATGTGCTGGAACTGCGCAGGAGGAACACCGAGATGTCGGCCATCTGTATTGACGGTGGGACGGCAGTGGAGGAGGGAGACATACGGGACGAAAGCATGAAGCCCTGGCAGCCACTGGGAGAAAGTTCTATTTTGGGATACAATTTGAGGACCAACATTGACCAGGAGTACAGAGAGATCTGCCGAAAAATGCTCACCCCTGAGGTCCAGTACTTGGAAGACCTTGGAGTCAATCTGTGGATCACCAGATTATGGCGATGGTTCAAGGACTTTTTAACATTATAGCAAACAGAACTTCGCAACAAATGTGACTGCACAGCTTCTTTAGATTTATTTTTATTATTTAAAAATAAAAAACATGACTCAGAAATACCAGCCTCTGCACTAATTCTAATGTGCAATAGGAAGTTCGGTGTTCAGCAAGTGCATGTGTGTGTAGGAGGAGGCTTCCGCTCACACGTTGGTATCAAGAACACACATCTCATCCAATATGTCACGAACCTCATTAAGTCTTTCTGTCCAGAATGGCAGCTAGTTATCTATTTTCACCCTTTAAACTGGGTAATTATTCCGTTATTAATTAATTACACATTTCAGTAATTGAGATGTGAACAGTCATTCAGTGCTGCAACACAAATACGGCCATTTTATTTACTATCCAAAATGACCAGTAGACATAATCAGTCTTCTGGGTGTTTGACTGCAACGTTAATAATGAGTAAATTATGCTTAATCTTAAAAAAATAGTCTTGAGAAATGTAGTGAATGCCACTCCACTATAAAGGCCACTCCACTATTAATGTGTTTTATAAACACTTCTTGTAAAACTACCAAGAATATCTTTGATATACTGTCATTTGGTGTAAAATAACTCTCTGAGAGGGAGATTTCAGAGACCTGGTTCTATTCACCAGCACTGTGAATAATTCTTGGTAAGTTTCTCTAGAATAGAGCATTTGTCTAGTCACTCTGGGTGACCTTCAGCCCTTAACCATTTAATTAGGCATGGCTCTTAATGTACAATGTCAGTTATTTAGATATTAGGCTAGTCTGAAGTGTGGGTCCACAGATAGACCTATAGTCTTGAGCCACCCTTAATATGTTGCTTTTAAGAAACCAGACCTACTACTATTTTAATGTAGTCTTGAGGAACAGTTCTCCAGGCTTCCTGAAGAACGTCTCCCATTTTCAGTCCAGTCCCTGAACCTGAACAGTTTCAGAAGGATTGTTGGAATTAATAACTCAAGCAGAACAAAGACCATTTAACTGAAGGCCTGAACCAGTGAAGAACCGGGAGCACATGATTCCAGATGATCAGGCGGTGATCAGTATACTGGTGGTGCTGAATTCAGTGTGTTTTGAACTCCTTTATCTAGGTTCCTTGTTTCTTTAGGCACTTTGCAGTCTGTCACACAAACATTTGTCACCATTTCTTTAATTTAATCTACTCAATGTGTCAAAGACTATTTTTGCACGGACACGGTGATTCAAAGCCATATATAAATATAACGTGGGGAGTTGAGACTTCTGCACAGTACTGTATGCACATAAGCTACCTCATTTGACCCTGTACTTGGAGCGTTTGTGTGTAAGTCCAGCAGCAAACTGCAGGTGGCAGTTTGGAGTCGAAAGCTTACTCTTACATTACTGCATGTACTACTACTGAGAAATACAGATTAATGGACTTGGGGAGGCGCGTTTGCAGAGAAATCCCTTACTGGAATAACCTAGTTTTTTATCTGACATTGTACTGTCTACCCACATATATGGTCTGCCGTGATCTCACTGTTCAGACACACAGAAGAACGGAAACACGGGAAGAATGAACGCATGCACAGAATCGTTTACACATCAGTTATTACACATTGACAATATATTAATAGATCAGGAAAAAAATATTTATTGATGCATGTAGTCGTTAAACACGTGCGTGATATACGGAGAGCAATTCCACATCTTGAAAAATGTTGATAACAGACTTAAATTAATTTCTATAACATTAGAATGAAATAAAACATTTAACAAACTGAGAACGCAGTGGAATGCATTATTGTATCATACAAATAATAAACTTCATAAACTATGCAAATATCGAACGGTCATTTTTGGGGAAAGATAATTGGTCAGTAGGATTTCGGGTTTAGCCAATATTAAAGAAGAACAGCCTCCCCCCCTTTTTGTGTCGCTACTGGCTTGAGTGAAAAAGAAGCGTCCAATCAAATTGCGTTCCGTTAGAAATGCAGAGATATAATTGGTTACTGACGTTGCACTCCTCGCCTCCAGGCGGAGGGGGATAGAGGCGATCCTGCCCACCGCCGACTGTCGACTAAGCAGTCTCGCTCCGGCTGCAGTGTGCCCGAAATGGGGGGCTTGGCCCCGTGCCACCCGTACTAGTCAAAATTAGCTCATTGTTGAATGTAGTTAGTCGCCAAGTAGGCACGCAGGGCGGCGGGGTCTGCTCACAGATCGGCTCGCCGTGCAGCTTGGTGCAGGCTCCGGCTAAACTCACGTTACTCCCGGGGCACTTTCCTAAAGCCCCCTCGGTGGAGGCGGCTCGCCGTGCAGGTCTGCCGGCGAAAACTCCGGGCGCAAAAAGAGGACAACTAATGCTTTGGACTGTAAGTGCACGACCGCATGTGAAACTGCACGCACGAGCCAGAGAGTAGAGGGTAAAACGCTTGGGGCGAGCTGCCCCCTCGCAGGTTACTGATTAACCGGGTTGGGCTGTGTGGCTCGGCTCCCTGTGGGTCAAATGAGGCGAGAGGCTCTGCCGAGTTTCAGCAACAACTCAGCCGGAGAACTCGCTCAACTCTCTCCCGTCGAGCCAGACACCGGCTTTCTCGCTTTATCGATGCTAGCCGGCTCTCTGAACACGGACACACGGAGCCGACACACTTTTAAAGCCCCATAAACACTCAGTTTAACCCGCTTTGTCCTCACGACCAGTCCCCCAACTCGAGCTCCAACTTATATTCCTTCTCCAACCGTCACCTAGCCTAGTTAGCAAAAAACCTAGCCTCTTCTTTGTTCCGGAATCTCGCAACGAGGCGAAATTTCGCCTCTTTGAGCTCCAACTGGTGCAATCAGACCATTTAATCTGTCTTAAAGTAGTCTTTCGGAGCAAAAAAGGTACATATTTTTCCTATTTTACCCGTCAAAAACGACAAAATTTGCAAATCGCTAGCTTAGCGCCATAGCTAGCAGCTAGCAGGTCCCCCCAAAAAGCCAAAATTCTTGTCAAAGGCGCACTAAAATCACTTTGGGGGGTTTTGTTGATTTTAGAGACGCTTAGTGTCGTGTAAGTTAAGAAAAGTGAAAAGCGAGGCTAAAATTGTGCCAGACGGGAGGGTTTCACACCAGGAGGCAGTCGAGCACGCTGCGTTCTCCTCAGTTCTAGGTTTTATCGGCGGGAGAGGATGTCTGGGGTGTTAAAATGATTTTAGAGGACAACACATGCCTTTCCAAAGACAGAAAATGGCTATTTTTTCGCAGGAAAGCATCTTTAGCTCTGTTACAGGGAGGCTCGTCGTGGCTGCCGGTTTTCTTGCAAAAAAAAAGTCCTGCAGCTGTCTGTCGGTTGCACCGTCCTAAATTTAGGCAGCCACAGGGACGGATGAAGTCATGCATCCTGTCTGCAAAACTGCCGTGTCCCCTTTTTCTTTTTCTCTTTCTGTTTTTGCAGTCTAGTCCTTTTTGCAGCCTCCCCCTCCTACCCACCCACCCCATCTTAAAATGCTCAATGCACACACCAAGGGCATGCCTTGAAACCTCTGCATAGTCTCTCGCCTTCACTTCAGTTTCCAGCCATTTCATGAGCCTCCCTCTCTCTCTTTGTCTCTGTCTCTCTCTCTTTTTGTGTCTGGCAGTGTTCTCTCCTTTAATCCACTGCAGTGCAAAAGCTGCCTGAGCAGACAATCATGGTAAGCATCTCCCTGCTGTTTTTTGCATTCATATTCAGTTTTAAAATGTGTAAGAGTGCAATATTTACATGCAGTTGTCATTGTAAATATGTAATGCAAGCGTTTGAGATGGGTTCATATTTATGTCCTTTAGGAAATTTGAATAAACACTCTCAGATACAGTTCAGCAGTGCTGTGTCTAATTGTACACCCTTTTGTTAGGATGTGATGTGCTCTCTGTTCCAGTCTGGGTCTGCAGCTGTACCAGGTAGTGTCGTTCTTTTTTGTGTCGGCGCCGGCACTCTGCTCAGCCTCCTCGCTCAGCTGGAGCTGTGTCAGTAGGGGCGTGTTTTCCAGAATCCGTCTGCGCTGCAGCAGGCTGAGGGTTCATCGGGTTCGGGCGCGCTCACAGCGGCGGGTTGAGGCGGGGGAAAAATGTGACCTCGTTTGACTGGACTTGGAGGCGCTCCAAGCTGCAGTCAGGGAAGTGGAATAGAAGGGATTTGAGCAGGTGCCTGGCCCGGCCATTGTGGCCGTGCATGTTCGTCTCGGGAATGAATGCATTCTCCCGAGCCGTGCCCAATCAGCTGGATTGGATGGGACGGTTGTACCGTCCACTGATGGGAGGAAGCTGCAGACCCAGACTCTGGATCGGATCTTGTTAATTAAAAGCTTAAATGATTAGAGTTGTAATTTGACAGTCGTGACTGAAGAATACCCACCACATGCCAAGCGCACTGGGCATTAAAACCATCTGTCTTTATTGATTTTTTTTTTTTTTAATTTGTCTTTGGTCATTTTCCCAGTGAGGAACGTGATTGACATGCATCGCTGCATCACTTTTGCAGCAGAGGGATGATGTCATGCATCCCAGCCGTGTAGCATTGTAGTGGGTATTCCAGGTTCTCCTCTTCTTTACTCACATTGTGCTCTTTCCCCATCAAGGTTTCTGCCTCTGAATCAAACTAGCAGGAGCGATGGCGGATCCCCCGAGGTATGTTCCAGCATTGAGGCAGTGCATAAAATGCATTAGGTTGAAGTGTGCAAGAGCTAGAGCTGGGCGGTACGGCAACAAATGATCACAGTATTTTTCAAAATGATGCCGGTTTCTCTGTATAGGATCTTTCATAAATGTTCGTTGCACAACAAAACATCTCCTTTCAGGAGCTGAACCAGGGATTGTTAGAATGTTTACACCCTGTTTTATTACATTTCTGTGTATGTCCTCTATTGGAATCGGGTCCATGTGAAGTGTTCTGAGCTGCACTCTGACCCATGGTATCTGCTGTATTGACAATTATTTTTTGCTAATGAATCCATGTATCCAAACCGCTAAACACATGCCTGTTATTTTTGTAATTTTGTACTTTTGGGGTTATTTAGCTCTTAGTTTAGACTATCTTTGTCCCGTTTGATCCTGCTGGTGTGCAGAATCATACACATATCAGAATCAGTCGACCTCGAACTAAACAGCAGATGTATTACTGTATATGAAAGTGTTTTTTTGAGATTATATGTACAAAAATCGAAAAATAAGGAATTGCACGAAAAAGGCACTCCTAAAAGTAATATTTTACGCCCTATAATCCGCTCGCTGTTTATCTGATATACCGTGGCTCTCGTTCAAATGAAAAGTTCTCCTCCAATATCGGTGCAATAGTGAAAAAGGTCTGCCTTAAACAGTTTTTGGTTTGAACTGGTATCCCGCCCAGCACTAGTAAATGCAATTGGCTCATTTCCTACTAGTGGGGAATTGGACTTCAAATGGTTGATCTTTTTTCAATACTGACAATGAATTAATTAAACGTGTTTAACGCCCAGTAATAAGATTTAATTTACCTGAACAGTAACACTATGCTGCTCAGTGAAATGCTTCACGGAATATGGTCAAAACAAAAGGTTGAAATATACACAGCATACAGTACTGTGCAAATGAGCCAACCCCACATTTCTTCATATTTTGCTTACAATAAGCCAGTACAGTAGTCTTGAACGGTTCTTCAGGCTTTATCTAGGCACCTTTATCTTTAGGCTTTTTGTAGCCTGTCACAGTAACACATTAGTTCTCTTTCCTTTCATTTAATCTATTCAGTGTGCCAAAGATTAGATGGTTTAATGAGCATCCTATAGCATTTTTGCACAAGGCGATTTGAAGCAAAAGATGAAGGAATTAGTGGGGGCTTAAGACTTTTGCACAGCACTGAATATGAGAAATCTATATTATTGGTAATGTGAGAGAATAGGAGTAACTATATTTCAGGGATACATGGTTAGGGTGTTTTGTCTATCACCAGTCGATTTAATGGTTTAAGTAACTAATGCAGTTTTGTGACATTTTTAATTAGCCTTTCACCCCACACACGGCCAATATCATTATATGGGAGCACTTAATGTAGACATCTTCAAAATATAAGTACTGATTGCTACTGCAAATATGATACTGAAGCTAACTGGTGTACCTATGAACATCCTTGAACATCGTAAGTGAGATTTTACTGGAGTGGGGGTTTTCTCTCTTTCAATGATGTGACGAGTGCAAATAGTTCCTTCTAATAAATTCAGCCCAGATTTCTAAAGCATGCAGATACAATGTTAATACTAAAACAGCAGTTAAATCTGAAGTTACATACTTGGTGAATCCGCAATAAGAATGGATGGTCGATGAGTAGTCTTTCAGAGATTCTGAAACGCCACCAGAAAGAGAAACACAAACAATGTGGCAAAAATGTATGTGTTGGTGAGGTGTGCACTCTCAGCATGCGATTGGCGAGGCAAGGGGAAGTAAACTGTATTATGCCCTCATTCCTCTCAGGGTGGAGAGCAGGGTCCCTGTGCTGACCTGGCCGAAGGGGAACCGCAGAGAAAAGTCAACATTCCTTCCGACTGATGTGGGATAGAAATGGCCTCTCCATTAACACCGAGCGAGGGAAGGGCGGGGGGGGGGTTCCCCTTGTGTATTTTTGTTCATTTCCTAAATCGTGTATATCCTTATTTTTTATGGTATGTGGTGAAGACGAATTATGACTCTGGGGACACCGTCCCCGTCTGTGTGATTTAATAATACGTTAGAAATGCTTGGGACTCTAAGCCTTGATGATATGTTCACGTCCTTTGGAGGAGGAGCCGGAGTAACGCCAAATGACACAAAGCACCTTGCGACAGACCTGACAGATTGGAGCTGTAAAGACCCACACGTCTGTGATGTTTACAACCTCCACAGGTGGCCCCCTCAGGGTCAGGAGAACGTGCAGCAGCATGTCATCCACTTGTCCACTTCCCCATGAAGTAGAATCCTTTTATTATTATTGTTGTTTTTTTATTACAGTGTTCGTACCATTACGTTTCCTTGCGGACCCACCAAAGACGTTTGACTTCACACTCCCTTCCCCCTCGTACCAATTTCCTCTCCTAAATATTTACAGTAACACAGCAATGGGCAAATACGTCCATGAGCCAAGTAAACCTTCTCTTCCAGTGCACATCCCAGCACCTACCGTCTGCCAGACCTGGATTTCATCAAATTAGTTGGTCCCTCTGTTTCTGGTTCCCTCTTTCCCGTTTGGTTCCACCCATGTCTCCACACTACAGCAACTGATCTGTCTCCACACACTAAACTGCAGATACAGTGCCGATATTCTCATACTCTACAGTATTTACTGAGGCTAAGAGTCCCCGATTTCCATGCAGTTACTAGACGCTTTGTAGTACATAGATCTCTTTTTGTTGTTGCTGTTGTTGAGTTTTATTTTAAACCTCGTTTTTGCTTCCTTTTTGTTTCTTTTGCTTTGCCAGTATATTAAAGTGTAATCATGTGCGTTGTGATATAGAAGTAGCTGTAGAAAACGCATTGTTTCCTTGTGGTAAGTGATTGAGATGCTGCCACGGATTTGAGACACTGATGAATGGTGCTATTTTGGACTTTAATCTGCTCCTTGGTAAGGTAGCCGAGATGGTTTTTATTTCATATATTCACGTTCGGAGGAGGCGTTGGTTCTTTGTCGTATGGTTATCGTAACTTTTGGTCTGGATGGACTCCACATCCCACCCCCACCCCCCAACCCTCCCCCCCCCCTGTTGTTTCTGTGCGGCTTTCTCATTGGATTTCAAAGGATGGACATTAACAAAAGTGTCCCACAAGTGGAACAGTTTTCTCTGAGGAGACGATCTCTTGCATAAAAACAAAATAATAGTAAAGTCAGCGGGAGCAATCACAAAACTGCAATTAAAACAATGATTTCCCTTTAAGGTTGAGAGCCAATATGGAGAGGTAGTTAAACTTCTAGGCACTAGTCGTTTTGGCAATATAGTGAAATAGCCAACCATCTGTGAGCTCTTCCTCCTTGATGTCGTAGGGTCAAGGATCTGTCTCTAGGAATGTATTTGCACAATCTAGCAGTTAATTTGATTACACAGGAAATTCGAGAAAAAGAAAAAAAAACATCACTGCATACGTAGATGTTGTTGCTGTTTGATTTTTCTTTGCCGAGTTTCATTGGAAGAAAATCGTTTGAGGCGATTTCTCTTGAGGCATCTCTTTTCTCTTGCTTAAGGTGAGAAATTGCCCGTTTACCCAGGGAAACAGCGATGTCTGTTGCGTCTTCCTGCAGGTGATTCCGCTATGCCGGGTTTGTCAGTTGACCCGGTGGCTTGACTGTCCAACAGCTGTAGAAGGTACACAGTGCTGGACGGCCTAAACGTTGTCCAATCAGACTGAAAAACCTTGTTTGGTGGAAAGACCTCCTGGGATAGATTGGTTCAGGGTTACCACTTTGCTGCACTCTCTTCACCAGCTGGTAATTACTGGATGTTTCCCGGGGTTCTGGGCATCCTCAGCGCCCGAGACCCCCGGCCACTCGGTACACAATCTGATCACGCTCTTTTCCAAGTTTAAAAAAAAGATCATGTAGCACTGATATATGATAGTCTCATTGACATTTTTAAGGAAGGAGTTTGTGAAGGAAGTCGCCTTGAGGATAGGAACCAAAAAGCTTTATATTTATTCTTTTTAGGTAGTTCAGTTTAGTAGCCAAGTACTGCCCTGCAGTATTTGCAGTTTTGTCTTTGCTTCCAGTTAACACATACTTTTTGAACAATCCTAATTCAATGACCAACTTGAAAGCCCACATTAGTTTCTTTGTCTTCCATTTTTTCCACTATAGTGGGGACCTTCCCAGCTTGCTCTAGACCTTCCCTAGTGCTGATGGCATATCAACAGCATGCTTTCCGCTTTTTGTTTTGTTTTTTTTTGTTTATTCATCTTGATACTAATTCTGTTTGCGTTCACATAGACTAGGTGTGCCAGCTGTCTTGTAAATAGCGAGTAGCTTAGGCAGGGTCTGATGTAGGAGATACTATGTAATAACTATTGGTGTGTTTAAAAAAAAAAAAAGTCAGCTTGTGATTGATAATGATTCACTCTGTATTGTACACAATTTTTTGGCAATTTAACCAGTAGAATAAATATGCAAGCTCTCAAGATTGTGTCTTTTTTTGTTGTCGTTACTCTAGTGTCTTGGCTTGGACGTCGGTGAAAGTGAATAATACCATGCAACCATTTTGGCTAATCCTTAGATCATCTTGAATAATATCCAACTCATGGTCTGTCATATGGTAGCCGTCGGGGCCTCGTGGTGGACGGTGGAAAATGAAAACCATAATTAAGTATCGCTTTCATTAGACAAACCTCTTTGTGGCGGATTTCTGCTGGAAAAGAAACTGTTCACAGCTGTAATCACATGGAAACTGTTGCAAAGGAAATTCTAGTTGGGCAATGCCTTACCGACCTCAAAACTGCTCGGGCTTGGAACTCTAAAAGCTAGTTGTTTACACAAGCAACCCGCTCTTTCACTTTTTCCACAGATGTCATTACACATGTTTGGAAAATGCCACAATTCATTAACATGTTTAGCTTCGCTCAATCACATACACCCTCGTGTTTAGTTAAAAGGCTACTCAAACAACTGAACATTAACAAAAAAAATAGCTATTAATACATCTGTTGCAAGCATGCCTACAGTGGCATCACAGTAGTTTCCAGTTAAAAGACTAGGACCCCTCCCCCCCCTTTCCAACCACAAGAGATTTGGGGTAAGCTGTTTGAAAATTTCCCAGCTAGTTTACTTGCTCATAGTCAAATATGGCCATATTCATCACAGGGGTGGGGTTTCCAATATTAGTGAACCCCCTGCTGGACGAAAATATGAAAAGGTTACCAATTTATGACACCTGCCCAATGGTTGAGGCAATGTAGAGGTACAGAATGTATGTAACCTGATACTAAAAACATACTAAGCCATAATGCCCCCTTTAATTTGAGGCCTGTGCTTTGGTTCATTTGCCGTTCAGGATCTCAGCAGATTTGAACAGGATATTTAAACGGCTGACCCTAAATTCCGCTGTACCCGCTGCCTGATTTGACCTAATCTGTGTTACATTGCTTTCTTGGTTAAAATCTTGTTCCCTAGCTTCTCGTTTTACTCCAACATCTGCAGCCTCCACAAAAAGGCCTTTCACTAGCGTGTGTTGCCAGTTGTTTGTTAGATGCTCACGTAACATTGATGCTTTTAACCAAGTTGAGAAGGAATTAATAAGGTGTCCATTTCTCAGTTAATGGTCCTCTGCTAGCAAACACTGAGCCAAAGGCTAAACAAAATCGGCCACTTTTGGTTGCAGCAGTAAGAGCCTTGATTAAAGGGTATGAAATTGCGAGCGCTGGGGAGGGGTCCGTGTCATCTCCGAGCAGGGGCACAGAAACAGCACTGGTGAACAGCTGATCTGATCTTCGTTCATATAAAATCACCAGAACCTCAAGCAACAACATAAAACCACATCCCTTGCTGCAGACTGAGGCTTTAATGGACTTTTGAGCTTGGTGTTCTTCCTTGCTAATAGCTGGAAAGTCTGTTTTTAAGGAATACAGATGATTCGTTTTAACCAGATGCACATCCCCTAACAACTGAAAGGGGTAATCAGCCTAATGCGGGCCTTGCTGACAACCTTACACAACAAACTTCAGCTTGCGCTCTTTCATAGGTTGAAGAGCTGTTGAAAGATACAGTGAGGCTCTAAGGATATCCTGTTGAGCACATTGGATTAAATAATCTAAACCAGTTATTCCTTTCCTTGATCCTGGAGTACCCCTGTCCCTCACATTTGACTGTGTTTTCTTGCTATAATGCTCCTGCTTCAGCTTGTTGATTTGACGAATCCTTGGTTAAGATGTTTTACAGTAGAAAAGGCACAAATATGCTATACAGGAGAACCATTGCAATGCAAGGGTGGCCATAACTGAGAATGATTAGCCCTCCATCAACCTTCCTTAATGTTCTGAGGTCTACACCTGATCCAGGACCTGCTAAAGAAACGGGTTGGGTCATATGTACTGGATTAAGTGTGCAGGATTAGTGTGTAGATATTTAGGATGGAACTGGAAGTTAGAGCTGATTGGGGGTTCAGTGCTGGTCTGGAGATCTACCACCATTTGGAGTTCACATCAGACACACCTGGCCCTATTATTTTAATACGTCTGACAGCCTACGTTACCTGGATCAGGTATATCAGATTAGGGATTGAGATACACCTGGCAGAGTGGTGGATCTCCAGGACCAGGACTCGGCACACCTGCAGTAGATCTTTTTTTAGCAGGCTTAGGCAGCCTTGTTTCAAAGCAAGCGTTCTTAACTCTAGTCCTGAAGGACTGCCATGTACAGTTTCGGGTGATTCCTGCTCCAATTCAAGATCCAACTGGAGCAGGGGTTCTCAAACTGGTCCTCGAGGACTGCCAGTAGACCAATGAAGACCATTTGGGGGTTGATGAACGGTTTGAGAAGCAGTCTTCTAAAGTATACAGTTCTCAGACTAAGCCTAGGAAGACCTGGGAGTCTGGCTTTAGTGGATTTGAATCAACATCTAGAAGATGGCAAGTTTAAATCCAGCGAATGGCCGGTGCTGGCGATGCTGTGCTGGTCACATATGTGGGGAAAATGCCCAAAGTCCATTTCAAAATGGATCGGTAATGTGTTCCTTCACCTTGGTTCCTTGTTCTCAGTCCTGTAGATGTACAGAAGGACACTCTTAAGTGTTTTCCGTGCTTCAACCCACTTTTTAAAAATGGTCTGGGTCAGGGATGCATAGCTCTGGTGTTGGAGGCTTGATATCCAATACGGTTTGGTGATGTTCCTGCTCAAGGCCACCTGCTCTAAGTCATCTGTTCAGGTGTAGTGGGGTGGGTATGTTTGAGAAGTGTGCACCCATGTAGGGTTTCATAATTATCTGAGGAATTGGACCAATAATGATGGGTGTCATACAGAGCGGATCTTGCCAAGTTGTAGAGTAAAGTGTCTCCAGAACAAGAAGATGCTGCCATATAGCCAGTGACCTGAAAACACACAAAGCCCTTTAAGACAATATGAACGATGAGCGTTCTGTTCACTAATTTGATAAGAGGTCTTCTCACAGGAAGAGACGGTATCCTGTTTACACGAGGGCCTACTCCGAAGGCTGTTGTCCTCAAAGGCCCACAGGATGTTTCCAGGTCACCAGACGCAGATAAAATTGTTTGCATTCCCGAATGTATTTACAGACAGAAACGCTGCTCTGAAAACAGGGTTAAACTCGTACTCTGCCACGCCACAACCATCTGTAAACTGTTATAGCTTCAAGGTTTATGACTTGTTCGTTCTCCAGAAAAAATAAAAAAAGAATGTCTAGCACAGCGTTGTTAATATGCCCGAGAAAGGCTGAGCTTGAACTAATGCAAGATCTTTCAACTGCCAGTCTTCTAACGTTGGGATTATAGAGCCTGGGCCATGGGGAAGGCCAGATTTGCTTTTGATCAACATCACAAGCTCTACATGTGAGGGAGAAAATGTCCTGCCCGTTGCACACAAAGCAAAGTTTCACAGCCACGCTGCTCGGCTCGGCCCTCCCCCTTCCCCTCCACTCCCCTCCCCTCCCTTTCACTCCACTCCTGCAAAATCCTTCGAGGTGAGCGAGTGCATCTGGCATGCTTTTTTTTTTCTTCCTCTTGGCAACCTGCCACAGCTAACAGAATATAGCTTTGCTACAGATGTAGGCAGTGCCCCGGGGGTCAGGGAGGTGGACCAACAGGGAATCACAGTCAAAAATGCTGCTGCCAGCTGTGGTTCTTGGGACGACACACCTTCGTATCCATCTGTAGGAAAACCTTATGCGTTCACTCTGCCAGACCAAACACGTTCCTACTGTAAACGGAAGGACGTCGAGTTTGTGCTCCGTCAAGTTGAGATGAGGACAAAGCTTGCACAAAAGTAAACAGCAACCAGAGACCGTATTGAAACAAAGCTCTGTTGCCACACGATGAGTGAGCAATTATGTTACACCATGTAACGAGCCTAAGATTATATTTGGTTTGTACTGAGATGTTTGCATACATTCGTTGGGTGCTACTGTATAGTAGCCTATACTTCAATAGGAGACACATATCCAGCACTTATATAGGAATTCCTGTTTTTTTTCTCCAACATTTCTGCATAATTCAGTCACTAAACCTATACAGGGCTAAGTCTTTAAGATGTTATTCACCACCCATACCTACCAGTGACCCTTCTGAGTCTTCTGTATCTTTTGTATGTATTCCTGGTATGTTGTATGTATATATTCATGGTAAATTATTGGTAAATGTGTTTTCTGTTGGTGCTATTTTGCCATAGAACATCCTGCATGTATTTCTGCTCCTTACATATATTTTAGCAATCCATTTCCATTCAAAAGCTTATCTCAAAACTATAGTAAATTAATCTTGTAGACATCAGGCCATGCTTTAATAAGCATTAGCATTCTGTGGTGCAGCTTTTACAGGCACTACATGGTTGGTACATCTGCTTCCATTCAGTACTACTTTGAAAAACTTTGACTCAGCGAGTTTCACACCAAACCACTTAGAATGACTTTGTGTACATCTTTAGCAGTACATGATGTAGACAGTGGAGTTTATTTAAAATGGAGTTTAATTCAAGTGGAATTCCACTTTAAGGAATTATCTGAAATTGTTGTATAATGTCAAATGATTGTATCATAGGTCGCTGTATAGGGACTGTGGGATAAGCTCCAGCACACCCTGTGGCTCAGATAATGAATGAATGAACATTTCTGAACTTTTGAACTGAGAATCCCAGAGACTTATGATGAAAAGTCTTCAAATAAAACCAATATTCACACTTAATTCTAGCTATAATGATAAAATGCATGTATTGTATGACACTGTCTTTTCCCTACAAGACATTATTTTCCCTCTGGTGGGGAGGGAATCTCTGGTAAGAGATGTTTAGACGTTTCCTGTATTTGCGAGTGGCCTCTTAAGACCATTGAGTAAGTCAGCAATTGCTAAAGAGCACTTAGAGCCCCGTCTGAGAGGGGTAGATTAATTGTCCCATCCAGCCAGGATGGCCTGAGCAAGTTTTGGGATGCCCTCTACTGGTGGCAAGCTGCACGTAGTCTTGGAAGTGTGGCAACAATAAAGGTGAGCCAAAACTGCTGTTGTCAAGGATCTTTATTGACAAGAATCAAGTGTCCAGCTCAGCTACAGAAAATCATGTTCAGTGTTTTTTGTTTCTTAACAGCAGAGAAAGACAAGAGTGTAACTGTGCAAAAACAATACGAAGGAAAACAGCAGCAACATTTCCTACAGCAGAGAGAAGTCATTCTAACATCTGGACACGAAAGTAGTAACGCAAGGTCTTTCCACCATATTATCCACATATACTACAGCGAGTTTGAGAATATTTAATACTGTAAAATAAATCCGCATCAACACTGCCAATGTAACTCCATAAAGACTGCGGTGCTGTACAAGTGGCCCAATATCCTTCATTTGATTGTCAGAATGGATGGTTTTGACAAACTCTTGATTGGTTATAAATATGCTCTTATTTGTATTGACAAGACCCCAAGAACCCAGTGGCTTCTGAGTCTTTACGCAGGCTTATGGTGCTTCGTTGTAGAAAGGAGCTCTGCTTGCAGCCTCCTCCTAAAACCTGAATACTTCTGGGTCTCTGTACAGGCCTACAACACTGGACTCTCTGTCCCTTTCCCCTCCTGACCTTCGAAGAAAAGAGGTCATGTTTCGTTTTTCGTCCGAGGCCCGTGCGCAGTCTTCACCACCTTGGCGCTGCTCTTTGTCTCCTGCCCGGAACTCTCTGACAGGTCGTCTTTGGAGCTGTTCTTCTTCTGCAGCAAGAAAAACACAAACCACTCAATGGTCACCCAAACATTTTCAGCGTGAAAACATCACCGAAACGGCTCTCCACCCACTCAAACCACACCCAGACCTTTATTCGAGTGGAACAGACTGAAAGTGAATGTGGTTTAGAAAAGAATATTAAACGAAAATGGAGCTGAATGCTGTGAGCAGCATTTTTTAGACAACTGGGTCTGTTTTCACAAACCACCTCAAGAACAGCGTTGCTGATCTAGAATCAGTTTCTGCAGCAGCAACCATTATTAACATGGAAAATCTAGTGTTGTCTGAAATGTCTGTCGCTAGCAACGATGTTCTGCTCATTTTGTAGATCATAGTGGGTCGTACTGTGTCCTAAACCACATTAACAAGACTGCTTGACCCTCTTAGTTGAGAGAAGTTTTGTCTGTGTACTTTCAGAAAAGATTTTTGTTTTGTTTTTAACGTTTAACTCCAGGACTCCAAGACATGATGTGCGTGTTTATCTTAAAGTTCTATACAAATTAAAAGGTTTTCCTAAAACTGCAAACCCAATGTGAAGTAAAATTGAGCTTTAAGTACTACATTAATGGTGCACTGTAGCAGAAAAGTGGCATTTACACTCATTCTTTTTCAACAGCCAACGATGCGAATGGATTTTATGAACTGGTTTGGTCTCTTTTTGTTTCGGTTCAGGACCATTAGGCAAGGCAGGGCAAGTTTATATCGTATAACACATTTTACACACAGAGGTCATTTAATGTGCTTTAGAGAGAAAATAAGCATTAAAGCATAAAGCATTTAAGATTAACAAGCGTAAACAAAGCAATATGAAAGAAAACAGATAAATGTTCATGTTTTTTCCTTTTAAGGTGGGAGATCTGATCTCCATGGTGATCTGGGCCACATAGTGACTACGGGCATTTTCACCCTGGTTTAATTCTGACCTAGGCTCCATGATCTGAGAAATCATCAAACACATCCAGGGCCTAAACCACTGAGTGTCTAGTTACAGACTTAGTCATTCTGGAAGATTTACACCCTTTGCACACTATACACTGCTGTATTGTCAATTTATTGTATTGTCTGTCGTACCTTGAACTTTGTTCAGAACTGCTAACAGCCTCATGTGCAATAATCAAACTTACGGTGTAACAGTAGTCACTCTAGTCCCGTTCACACTACAGGGTACACCACATTACTGCTACATACACTCAACAAAAATATAAACGCAACACCTTTGTTTCTGCTCCGATTTTTCATGAGATGGACTTAAAGATCT
>JBBPDB010000036.1:12244051-12268417 GCA_037974465.1 Brachypetersius altus | reverse complement strand
GTGTTTGAGCTCTCTGTGCTCGACATGTCGGCGGAATAACGTAACATAACGGAGCGGGGTCACGTGACTCCACACGCATGTTTTTAAAGGGAAAGTAATCGAAATAATCGACCTGGAAAAATCGATTATAGGTTTGGAATGTCGATTTTTAAATTTCGATTAATCGCCGAGGCCTATCCAGACGTTTAACGTCTTCGTCCTCTTTTCAGGTCCGGGTCGCCCGAATTCAGCAGATAGAGAAGGACATGCTGAGGATTCGACAGCACTTACAGTCACAGCCTGCAGAAGCTGAGGTAGCCTATTTCAGCAGTCAGCATCCATAATACATCAGTTCCAGCAGCAGGGTGCCTGTAGTGCGCTTAGTCCTTATTAGAGGAGCTCAGCGCCTGAATTAGCCATAATTTGCCTTCATGAACAAGGCATTTATGGCTCTTCGTATGTTCTGGTGTTAATCAAATCATACAGAAAGTAGCAAAGTGTATTTATTAGTTTTTATTGGGTTTTTTTCTACTTTGGTTATAATGTTCCTGTCTCTGAGCGATCATGTCAGTTCCTCCGGGATCAATTAAGTTTTCTGATTCTAATACAGTCTAGCACTTAGAACATATTGTCTAAGCGTTTAGTCCACTCAAGTCTCTTTAAGCTCCTTATTTCTCTTAGACAGCAGGCTCCATTTCAGCCTTAAACGTTTAATCCATTGGTTCCACTGTGTTTTTGTAAGAATCGTAGACCAGTATTGTATCTGAATCTTAAGCCTCGACTGGTATCTCAAAGATGGTGCAGATGTTTTGCAGCCGAGAACACGCCACACACACCATACATTTTTAATCGAATGAGTGCCTGTGCTAAATGTAGACTCTTTGGGTGACTGAGCATGAACAGACATGAGCGTGACCTAGCTTTCAGATGTACAGGTCAGAGGCCATGAGGCTTAAATGCTACAAAATGCATGGAGTGCTGGATTATCCATGCGGGATTATGTTGTGTTAAGGACGATAGTAAATTATCTGCCTATAGATGTGTGGAGACGTGGGTGTATGTATGTGTGCACTGTTTGCAAGTGCATTCGGTCCCCTTTTCTGAGAACAAATCCTATTGGACACATTTAATTTCCCTCCCCCTTCTGTTGCTTTTAATCCTGCAGGCTGAACGAGCAGTTTATGTAGGTCAGAAACAGAGAGCCTGATGCTCCTGCAGCTGCTCGAGCCTAGTGACTACCGAGTCTTGCTTTCTTTCTCTTCCTCCTCCCCTCCCTCTGTTCCTCAACGAGGATATTCTCTTAGACCGCCAGTTTTGTTTAGCCTGCGTTACTGAATGTCGGTCCAGTAATTCAGTCCCCCTCTCTTGCATGATACTGTGTAGTCTCTCTCTCTCTCTCTCTCCTCTCTCTCTCTCTCTCCCCATGTGTCTCTGGTGTGGCTCTGCTTGTGTCTACCCTGATATTTGTGCTGGTCCTTTATTAACCCATAGAACGCGAGCGGCACAGATCCGTGCTGGCAGTTCACCGAATTGTAAATTGTCATTAAATGACCAAACAGCTCCTAATATGCACGTTTCCCCGGTTTGTGTTGATGCTGGAGGTGTCAGACGTCATGCTGGCTCTTGTTTGGTGTTCCTGTGTCACAGAGAATCAAAGTAAAAAAAAATGTAATAATAACCACTACTTTAAATGGAATCACATTCAAATGCTAAACAAACTGAAAAACACAAGATCTTTGAACCTGGGAGGACTTTCAGGAGAGTCTCCGCAGATGGAGGGGGTACAGAGAGTAAACACCAGTTTTAGACTGTATTACACTGTTTTATGTGATGAAATCAGACTCATTAATGCACACTATGGGTTAGTGACCCTTCTACTCTTTCTTTGTCCTCTCCTCCATCGGCAGGCCAAGCATGACCTTGTAGCCCAAGCTGAGGGGGCCCAGGCATCAGCAGAGCCTGGGATTGGGAGTGGAGCTTGCCCTCAGGTAAGGAGCGGATCCGGATGTTACCCCTCTCGCATGTTTTGGTGCAGTCGTTATTGAAATAGTTGTTTTTGGTTGGCATGTCATTTTGGCAGTAGGAACAAGGGGTTTTATTTTTTTGGAACAAGTGATCTTTTTAAAAGGCGCCAGGAGCCTCTGAGTGCTTTGAATACTAATGTACTTTGAATGCAAATGTCCTGAAAATGCTTGTCTCTCTGGGCATAGAAGCCCAGTGAGGCTTTACAATTCCCTGCACTGAAATTAGCGTTTTTGGGTTTTTTTCCCCTTTATTTTTTGTTTTATTTTTGATTGCGCACCACGTTCCTGGCCTGTTGCCAAGAAGTTCAGTAGCATTTTGTGGACAGATGGTGTCACTGATGCTTCATTGGATTAGGTGTTAGGATCAAGTGTGACATTTGGAAAAGCAAATGTTTCCCTTGAAGGAGGATTACACAAAGGTTTTGTAAATAAAATAATTCACTTTTTGTGTGCCAGGGCCCAAGCTCTCGTGTAGATCATGACACAGCGAGTGAGATGAGTAGTGGTGGGAGCTACTCGGTCCCACGAAGACTAACCAGTCATTTGGGAACCAAGGTAAACCCGTAAATGAGCTTAAAGTATTTTATTCCCATTTTTCTTTCCTCTCTTTATTGCTGGTATAAATAATTACTCTCATATTTTATAGTCATTTTCTGTATGTCGTATTTTAGAGTTTTCTGCACTCTTCATTGGATGTTTTATGTTTTAGTGCTTTTGTTTTACCGTAATTGACTGAAGCCGACACAGCCTTTAGTTGCTAAACAGCTACTGGTTTGCACATTTTTGGTGAACAAATTAATAAACTCATTAATTATACTCATAAATACTCATTAACACAGTACACTGAGGACATGGTGCTGTTAGGCGAGTTTCCATGAACTTGCTTAATGCGTAAGCTATAAAACAAGGAAAGGAAACGCATGAATTTCAAAGCTAACTCCTGTAGCGCTGAAAACTGTATGCTCACGCAAAGTGTTTTCAACAAAGTAATATTTTGCCGATATGATTTGAAAACACAGACCATGTTCCATTTGTCTTTTGATGAACTATTTTAATAGTTAGTCTGATACGTGGCCGCTGCCAGGTGTAAAGAGGTCACCTTTCCATTATTGCGTGCATCACACTCCTTCGCTACTTTTGAGAATGTTATTTTGGAAATTTGCTTTAATGCAAGTTTATACATTACTTTGAGTATATTCTTTATGTATTAACTGCTTTAATGCGTGAAAATCACCCCAGAACTCATGACTGTCCTCTTCCATGTCCAGGTGGAGATGGTGTACTCCCTGCTGTCCATGCTGGGAACCCATGACAAGGACGACATGTCCCGCACTCTCCTCGCCATGTCCAGCTCCCAGGACAGCTGCATAGCTATGCGTCAGTCTGGCTGCCTGCCGCTGCTCATCCAGCTTCTCCATGGCAACGACAAGGACTCAGTGCTGTTGGGTAATTCCCGAGGCAGCAAAGAGGCCCGAGCCAGGGCCAGCGCTGCCCTGCACAACATCATCCACTCGCAGCCAGATGACAAGCGCGGCCGCAGGGAGATACGGGTGCTCCACCTCCTGGAGCAAATCAGAGCTTACTGCGAGACCTGCTGGGAGTGGCAGGAGAGCCACGAGCGTGGTGTGGACCAAGATAAAAACCCAAGTAAGACCAGAATTCCTTTCTCCCTCCTTCCCCCAGCTCACACCATAGCTCATGATAAACATGATTGTTTTTAATTATAGTTTAGTGAGATTTTAGATGGTAGCTTACACAATCTAGTCCTGTGCAATGCGCTTACATCTGTCCTGCAATATGTACATGGATATTGTTGTTATCTTGCTTAATTATAAAGTAGTTCAGTGTAGAAATCTATGTGTATTTCCTTTTGATTTATGCACTGTCCTGTTAATTGTAGTGCCTTCTCCTGTGGAGCACCAGATCTGCCCAGCGGTGTGTGTCCTCATGAAGCTGTCCTTTGATGAGGAGCATAGACATGCTATGAATGAACTTGGTAAGTTTCCTTGTTTTATGCCATTTCCTTCATAGATGGTCAAATCAAATTCCAATTCTTTAGAAAATTGTATATTTTAAGAGTCCTAATTGTTACCTTGTCCTTTACAGGTGGACTGCAAGCTATAGGTGAACTGCTGCAGGTCGACTGTGAGATTTATGGCCTTACCAGTGACCACTACAGTGTTACACTAAGAAGATATGCTGGCATGGCTCTCACTAACTTAACCTTTGGAGATGTAGCCAACAAGGTACTGTGTTCCTTATTTCTTATAGTACTTTTTAGGCAAAACACCTCATGAAACTTGCTTATATCTGCGTTTAGGTGGCTAACTATCTGACTTGATTTCAAACTATGAACCACAGCCATATGCTTTAGGCTTTCTTAGACATTTTGTTGCTCAAATGCTCGCTAGCCGGGTATATGTGTTCTATATGAAAGGTGCTGTCACATGTTTAAAGTATGAAAAAACATTTGTTGTTGATTCAGCGATAAATACATTTAAACAAAATCTATTAATTAATAGCTAAGCAGTTAAATAGATCCCAGAGTACATTTTGACCAACAGTCTGCCTTTGTCTTTAGGGAACATTAGAAAATAAAAATCAAAATGTGTTAAACGGCCAATGAACACTGCACCACATTTCTGAAGGACATGCCCACTTTGCCACCTGCTGAATCCCATTAAATCCATTTACGGCATTTAGCTGACGCTCTTATCCAGAGCGACGTACATCAGTGCTTAAGAATTCCACGACTGTTTCTTACCTGAAAACAGCTTAAATCTGAGTCTGCTATTTAACCGAGATACTGCAGTCAGAGCATCTATACAACAACTGTCCAAATAATAACTAGCCAACACCTAACACAACAATACATGAGCCCTAGAGAGGAACAATGTAAGTCAAAGAAATTTTTTTTTTTTTTTTTTTTATAAATAAGAAATAAATAAGCATTAGGAAAGAAACATAGTTATCCAAACAAGAAAATGCTTAATATAGGTGGCGGAGTTGAGCTCAGATTACACTAAATTACACTATTTTCTTGTTTATTAATTTCATTAATCTACTTTGTCAGTCGGTTAATTAAATCTTATCGCCCCGTCGTTTTTTTCAGGCTACACTTTGTTC
The DNA here is from genome assembly GCA_037974465.1 of Brachypetersius altus. Taxonomy (NCBI): domain Eukaryota; kingdom Metazoa; phylum Chordata; class Actinopteri; order Characiformes; family Alestidae; genus Brachypetersius; species Brachypetersius altus. Next base: position 12,263,288 of record JBBPDB010000036.1, on the reverse strand, counting down.
TATGAAGGGCTGTATGAGAGCCATGGTAGCTCAACTGAAATCTGAAAGTGAGGATCTGCAGCAGGTACACTTTTTTCTTTTAATCTGTGCACCCTATCTCAACGCATACAGTTCGTTTAATTTAACCACATCTTTAAAAGGGTGAACAATTTAGTGCTTTTTTTCATGCAGGTAATCGCCAGTGTCCTGAGGAACCTCTCCTGGCGTGCGGATGTGAACAGTAAAAAAACCTTGCGTGAGGTCGGCAGCGTGAGGGCCCTAATGGAGTGTGCCCTTGAAGTTCAGAAGGTAGGATTCCTGCAAAATGTTTAATGTGAATTAATAACAGTCCACAGAAATATACTCAAATCAGCGTTCTGTTGTGTAACAGGCCTACGCATTTTCTTTTCACAGGAATCCACCTTAAAAAGTGTCCTCAGCGCCCTCTGGAACTTATCTGCTCACTGCACTGAAAACAAGGCTGATATCTGTTCTGTTTCTGGGGCTCTGGCCTTTTTAGTCAGCACTCTAACCTACAGAAGCCAAACTAACACCCTTGCCATTATCGAAAGTGGTGGAGGAATCCTAAGGAATGTATCGAGCCTTATAGCCACAAATGAGGAGCACAGGTAAATCACCTTTGCCTTCTGTCTCATAAGCAAATTCATACTATTCTCATAGTTTTGTGGTGGAAATGCTAATGTGTGCCCCTTTACTCTGTTTCTGTAGGCAAATTCTGAGGGAGAACAGCTGTCTCCAGACCCTTCTGCAGCACCTGAAGTCTCACAGTTTGACCATAGTGAGCAATGCTTGTGGAACACTCTGGAATCTCTCTGCTCGAAATGCAAAGGACCAGGAAGCCCTCTGGGATATGGGTGCAGTTAGTATGCTGAAGAATCTGATCCACTCCAAGCACAAAATGATCGCCATGGGTAGTGCCGCAGCTTTAAGGAACCTCATGGCCAATCGACCTGCCAAATATAAGGATGCCAACATAATGTCTCCTGGATCCAGCCTGCCTTCACTACATGTACGAAAACAGAAAGCACTAATTGAGGAGTTGGACGCACAGCATCTTTCTGAAACTTTTGACAATATAGACAATTTGAGTCCCAAGGCTTCTCACAGGGGTAAGCCCCGACATAAGCACAACGTCTATGGCGATTATGATGGGGTATGCAGGGCAGATAGTTGTGGTGTTGGTGTTCGGTCCCCTTACATGAACACACCAGTGCTCTCCAGCCCATCTTCACGGGAGAACAGGGGAAATGCAGACGTTAGGTCTGAGATGGACAAGAGTCTTGATAGAGAGCGAAGGGGCTTCCACCCAGACCCTGAGTCGAGTAAAAGAATGGGAATTCAGATTCCTACCACTGCAGCTCAAATCGCAATGGCAATGGAAGATGTTAAAGGCATGCACTTGGGCCTGGATGACAGAACTGCAGGATCCACTGACCCTCATATGGTGCAGGATGACATGATGAGACGCCAGACCAGTGTTCACAGTCACCAAAGCATTTACAGCTACAGCAAACCTGACCCATCAGGCAGACCTTGCCCAATGCCTAAGCTGGAGTACAGAGCATCTAATGACAGTCTAAATAGTGTGAACAGCACTGATGGTTATGGCAAAAGGGGCCAGATGAAACCATCTGTAGACTCTTACTCAGAAGACGATGAAGCCAAATGCTGTGTCTACAGAAAATATCCTGCTGACCTTGCCCACAAGATACACAATGCAAATCATATGGAGGATGATGATGGAGATCTAGATACGCCAATTAACTACAGTTTGAAGTACTCGGATGAGCAGCTGAACTCTGGCCGACAAAGCCCGAGTCAGAATGAGAGGTGGGCAAGGCCCAAAACCATGGAGGATGAAATAAAACGCTCCGAACAGAAACCACCCAGATCCCAGAGCCCTGGATACCCAATGTATCCTGAGGGAAATGGGGAAAGTGAGGATAAACTTAAAAAATATCAGCCCAGATTTGTTCAACAGGACATGCCTGGGGGATTCAGATCAAGGGGATCTAATGAGCAAAGTAGCAGTGGGCCTAGTCATGGGCTTAATAAGAAAATGAACCAGACAATTTGCACGGTGGATGATTTCGGCGATGACAAACCAACCAACTACAGCGAGCGTTACTCAGAAGAGGAGCAACTTGATGAGCAGCCTACCAATTACAGCATGAAATACAACGAAGATCACCATGTAGAACAACCAATTGATTACAGTCTGAAGTATTCTGATGCTGCTTCTAAGAAGGCAGTGTTCAGTCACTCAAAGCCCCCATCTTCTCAAAGTTCTGTCAAGGACCAGTTAAGCCAGGACAGTTCATCTTCAGTGTCCTCTATAAAGAATCAGAGCCGGCAAAAACAACTCCACCCGTCCACAGCTCAAAATCGATCCGGACCCGGTAGAGCTATTCAGAAGACAACATGCAAGCCTTCTACCATAAACCAAGAAACGCTGCAGACCTATTGTGTGGAAGATACCCCCATTTGTTTCTCAAGAGGCAGCTCACTCTCATCCTTGTCCTCTGAAGATGAAATGGAGAGCTGCAAGCGAAATGTTAATGCAGCCAGCAACTACCCAACTTTGCCTGTTTCTGAGAAAGAATCCGCTAATGTTTCCGGACAACGCGCGACTGAAAGTCAATCATCTGGGGATTATGTAAGAATAAAGCCCCCACGACACCATGTCGGGCATGGAGAGGGTCCCAGACATCATAAAGCAGTGGAATTTTCGTCAGGTGCTAAATCGCCCTCCAAAAGTGGTGCCCAGACTCCTAAAAGTCCCCCTGAACATTATGTGCAAGAGACTCCTCTCATGTTCAGCAGATGCACTTCTGTCAGCTCTCTTGAGAGCTTTGAAAGCCATTCCATTGCAAGCTCTGTACAGAGTGAGCCTTGTAGCGGAATGGTAAGTGGAATAATTAGCCCTAGTGATCTGCCTGATAGCCCTGGTCAAACAATGCCTCCCAGTCGTAGCAAGACACCGCCGCCCCCGCCGCCACGTTCAACATCCATAAAACAAAAAGTTACAGTGCCGCCTCACACTGAAAAACAGGATTTACCCCCAAGACATGCAGCTGTCAATGCTGCCGTGCAAAAGGTACAAGTGCTTCCTGATAATGACACACTTTTACACTTTGCCACAGAGAGTACGCCAGATGGGCTTTCGCGGGCTTCTAGCCTCAGCGCGTTAAGTCTAGACGAGCCCTTTATTCAAAAGGATGTTGAGTTGAAGATAATGCCTCCTGTTCATGAGGATGACCATGACACAGAACCTGAGAAGGATGATACTTTAGATTCCAAGGGACAAGAGAAACCTCCGGCAACTACGGAACCTGAAAAAGACATATTGGATGACTCTGATGATGACGACGACACAGAGATCCTGGAAGCCTGTATAAATTCAGCAATGCCAACAAAGTCATCAAGGAAAACTAAGAAACAAACCCCTCCGACCACTTCAAGGATACCCCCACCAGTGGCACGTAAACCAAGTCAACTTCCTGTTTACAAACTACTTCCTTCACAAAGCAGGGGGCAACAACAACAGAAACATGTAGCACTAACTCATGGAGAGGATATGCCCCGGGTGTATTGTGTTGAAGGAACACCCATAAACTTCTCTACAGCAACATCTCTTAGTGATCTTACTATTGATTCACCTCCAAATGAGTTGGCTACTATTGACAGTCCAGCAGCCCTTGCAGAGGCATCTAATCAAAGACGTGACACTGTCCCAGAAGGGAAGAGCGCGGAAACGAAGGATATTGTTCCCTCTGCTGACTCTCAGGTTGCTCCTGCTGAGAATGAAGGGGATGACATTCTTGCAGAGTGTATTAACTCTGCAATGCCAAAAGGTAAAATGCATAAGCCTTTTAGAGTTCAGAAAATGTCTGATCCATCTCAGCTGCCACCTACTGCTACTGGCAGTCTCGTTCAACAAGATTTTGAAAAGAAAAAACCAACATCACCCGTGAAACCAATGCCACAAAGCAATGAATACAGAGCGCGGATGCTCAAACGTCCTGATGCCACCAGCAGCCTATCCGAAGCGGCATCGTATCCTGATAAAAACCTTGCAGCGAAAAAACCACAGCTGAAAGCTGGTCCCAGGGAGTTCGCAGATAAAACCATAAATGCTGAGGAAAGAACACGTCCAGGTTTTACCTTTGATTCGCCACACCATTACACACCAATTGAGGGTACTCCTTATTGCTTCTCCCGTAATGATTCGCTCAGTTCACTTGACTTTGAGGATGATGATCTTGATCTGTCTAAAGAAAGAGCCGAGCTGAGAAAAGATAAGGAACAAAGAAAAATTCTGCCTTCAAAGGGCAATGGAGAGCAGTCTGGCAACACCAACAGAGTGACTGCATTTCAGACTGGCCCAGCAAAGCCCCTTCAGAAGCCAAGTTTCCCCCTAGCAGCAAAAGAAAATACGGGAACAGTGCCTGATGAAAAACAAAAATTTTCAATCGAGGACACTCCGGTGTGTTTTTCGAGAAACTCCTCTTTAAGTTCTTTAAGTGACATTGACCAGGAAAACAACAACAAGGACTGTTCGCGCAAAGAGGACACAACTCAGGTGGAAATGCCCAGGCCTCAAGCCTCTGGTTACGCACCAAAAGCCTTTCATGTTGAGGACACTCCTGTATGTTTTTCTCGAAATAGTTCTCTCAGCTCTCTCAGTATTGATTCTGAAGATGACCTCCTGCAGGAGTGTATTAGTTCTGCAATGCCAAAGAAAAAGAAGCAGCCACCGAGAAGCAAGAGTGATGATCAAGCAGTTAAGGAGGAGAAAAACATTTTGGCTGATGGGATTTTAGCAGAAGAACCAGACCTCATACTGGATCTCACGGACACTCACAGTCCTATTTCAGAGCAAGCCTTATCTCCAGACTCTGAGTCATTTGACTGGAAAGCCATTCAAGAGGGTGCCAATTCAATTGTTAGCAGTCTTCACCAGGCTGCAGCCAGTCTGTCTAGACAAGGCTCTTCTGATTCAGATTCCATCCTTTCTCTCAAATCTGGCATATCTATTGGGTCCCCGTTCCACCTGCCCGCCAATCAAGATGACAGTAAGCCAGCTGCCAATAAAGGCTGCCCAAGAATATTGAAACCTGGTGAAAAAAGCACTTTAGAGACCAAAAAGAAAGATGATGATGCTGCTAAAGGTGTAAAAGGGGGTAAGAAAGTGTATAAAAGTCTTATTACTGGAAAACCACGACCCAGTCTTGAGAGCATGGCCTCTCATCAGAGACAAGCTCACGTTTCTGTGGTTTCTAGAGGGAGAACGATGACCCACATGCCTGGGGTAAGAAGCAGTTCCCCAAGTACCAGTCCTATTCCAAAAAAGCCACCTGCACGTGGCCAAGTTGCTAAACCCCCACCTCAAGGTCCAAATTCTGGAAACTCTCCTAGAACCATGAAGATGCCATCAAAATCAGATCCTAGTCCTGCCAGAGAACCACCCGCCTCACAAGGTGGGTCAAGTAAAGCCTCCTCTCGATCAGGATCCAGAGACTCTACACCATCTAGACCACCTCAGCAGTCCTTCACTAGACCCATGCATTCTCCAGGGCGCACCTCTGTCTCACCAGGTAGAAGTGGTTTGACCCCACCTAACAAGTTTTCTCAGATACCTCGTACTGTTTCTCCTAGTGCTGCCTCCAAGTCATCTGGTTCTACTCGAATGTCTTACACGTCTCCCGGAAGACAGTTGGGTCAGCAAACACCTCCAAAGCACAGTGGCTTGCCAAGGAGTACTAGTGGTATTCCCAGGAGTGAATCCGCTTCAAAAAGCCTGAATCAATGTGGAGCAAGTGGCCCTTCAAAAAAGGCAGAGTTGTCGCGAATGTCCTCTACGAAGTCAAGTGGGAGCGAGTCTGACCGATCAGAGAAGCCTGGACTTGTTCGCCAGTCAACGTTCATTAAAGAAGCCCCTAGTCCAACATTAAAAAGAAAATTAGAAGAGTCTGCGTCTTTTGAGTCCTTATCCCCTTCCTCTCCTAGCCAGTCACAAACCCCTGTATCAAGCCCATCTTTGCCCGACATGTCTCTCTCTCTGCCCTACCAAGGAAGTGGTTGGAGAAAGTCTCCTCAAAGCCAAAACTCATCTGAAAATGGAGATGGGAAGTCATTTAGACGGCATGATATATCCCGTTCGCATTCGGAGAGCCCTTCAAGGCTCCCAATTAACAGAGCAGGGACGTGGAAAAGGGAGCACAGTAAGCATTCATCTTCCCTTCCAAGAGTTGGTACTTGGAAAAGAACCGGGAGCAGCTCTTCCATACTCTCTGCCTCATCGGAGTCCAGTGAAAAGGGGCGAAGTGAAGATGAACGCCAGTCAGCCAATCCACCGCAACGGTCTGGACAGAGCAAGGAGGGAGGGCTGGAGCGGAAAGGAACATGGAGGAAAATGAAAGAGAATGAAACGAGTCCCTCGATGACCCTAGACTTACCGGATCCAACTGGGGATTCGTCCCATGTTGGCACGGTGCATCAGATGAATGCCACAGCCTCCAAGAGTGAGGATGTCTGGGTGAGGATTGAAGACTGCCCCATTAATAGCCCGAGGTCTAGCAAGTCGCCGACAGGAAATACACCTCCAGTCATCGACAGTGTGCCTGGAAAAATACATCCCTGTGATTGGGACTTGAGTGAAATGCACCATAAGCAGCCAACATCAAACGAGAATGCTGCCTCGCGGCGTCTCGGTTCAGAAACCAATTTGAACTTAATCCGAAGTAGTGAGAGTCTCGACAAAAAGGTGACCGATATCAAGCCTGTTTTAAGCAACCCAAACATTGCCACTGAAGTCCATGAAATTGCAGTTGCTGAGCGTACGCCTTTCAGCTCGACCAACTCCAGCAAACACAGCTCCCCTAGCGGCGCCGTCGCTGCCCGGGTTAGTCCGTTTAATTATACTCCGAGCCCCAGAAAGAGTAGCGCTGACAGCGCAATCCCAAGGCCGTCTCAGATCCCTACTCCAGTTAACAGCAATGTCAAAAAAAGAGACTCTAAAGGAGACACGACAGAGAGTGGGTCCTATATTGTCACGTCTGTGTAAAGAGAAATCAAAGACTCTGTTGACAATTGGCCTTAAATTGTCGAAACATAACTCTGCTACTGGACAGAAAAATACTTAAACAAGCTTGGGTCATGTTTTGATTTTGTCTGTCTCTGTGGGGGAGGGGTGGGGGGAAATCCAACTATTGTTGAAGTTATTGTAGTTGAAGCCAATGTAAAGCTGTGTATCTTTTGCTTGTAGATTTGTGGCCGGCACACTTGGTTATTAGAAAGCGAGTGCAAGGGAGGACCTCTAAAAGGATATTGTATGTCAATTTGTACTGTACAGATTTAATTATGTATATATTTAATTTAAACTTGCGCCAAGATCTTGTATCTTGCCTTGAATTGATATAGATAATCACTTCAAGTGGAATATTTTGGATGTGGAGACGGCATTGGTGGTGCTAATGCATTTGATTTTTAAGGAAACATGTACACCTGTATTAACTCAAACTCATTTTTACTCCCACATTATTGTCTGTTTTATGACCTTCTGCTCATTGCATGAACTGATCCAGTGGTCTGGTATTTCCTTAAGTAAAGCTGAACATTTCTGTGGACACATGACGTACTGATAGCTGTAGTGTAACATTTTACACTTTTGTGTGTGCTTTTGAAAGTAAGGAATTAACCTTGAAAAAAACTTTCGAATGAGGATCTTTACGGTGGACATAGATTATTAAAACTCGTAGCTAGATTCATTGCTCTGCTGTTTGTGTATAATGTTTCCAGTTGAGGTGAGTGTCTTCTAAACGACACTTCGGTCTGAAGTTGTTTCCAGGACTGAAGTTGTTTATGAATTTAAATTATTACCGTAGGTTTTGGTGTTGGTACTTTTTTTTTTTTTTTTTAAAAGCTCATTTTATTTTTACCCTTTATTCACAGTTATTGTTAAAGCACATAATCAGATATACTATTCTGCCAAAACATGTTGTGAATGACCACGTTTTATTTTCCTCATGCAATAAAGTAGGCTGATTGATGTTCGACACGCATTTCAAAATACAAATGGCAAATCAACTTAATAAACACCATTTTGGTGAGAGTTACTTCTTGTGCGTTTTATGAGTCCACGTATTTTTTTCGATTTTGTAAATATAGTTAATGTATGGACAATATATAGGTGATATATAAATAATATATCATTGTATTTGAAAGTTGGTGCTTTTTTTTCATTAAAGTAAATTTTTTGTTTTCTAAATGGAAAGTTATGACTGCCTGAACATGGGACTTTACTCGACATGTCTGCAGCTTTTAATTTTTTCTATTTCATAAAACTGCAAAACAAAGACAACAGCTTTGAAACAGCTCCAGTCATAACAGAGCCCAGAAAAAATCTTGTCCTGGACTCTGGATTGTCCTGGATCCTGCAGTTTTGAGACTTAGTGGGCAAAATTGGTGTAAAAAGCAACAAAGGACCAACCTACATGTTTATCAGAGCACTTTTCATTAGAGTTTCTATTCTATAAGCGATGATAATGCAGTTCTAGAAGCTTGAGGAACTTCAGAGGCGTGAAAATGACGAACATATTTCCTTCCTATTTTCTTCTAAATGCATTAGAGGCCAGGGCCATGATTCTCAAAGTGTTTCTGCACAAATTTGAGACACAAAGCTAAACTGTTTGGTGAAGCACAGCTGACAGGAATTATGCGGCAATATTTTTGGATATGCAAACTGCAATAACTGCTATTGAGACAGTTTGCACAATGGTGTGTGTGCGCATTGCATGTAAACTACAGAATCTGCTTTTTCAGTGGATCATTCCTAAGTAAACTCTTAGGCCAACAATATGACCACCACACCTACAGTATATGAGCTCCTTTGATCCAATTTCATGCTTTGGTCACATATAATCACCTAAAATGTATTTATATACTGTTGTATTAAATTACACCTTTACTGGAATTAAATGGTTTAGTCCAATCCGTGTAAAACAGACCTGGACCATTATTCCTCCTCTGCCAAACTCTCCCGCTGCCACTATGAAGTAGTGTTCTTATCTGCTGAACCCAGATTTGATCATCGTACTGCATATAGATACTAAAGCCTTGATTTCCAGGGAATGTTGCTATAGCTCCAGAGCCCACTGGAGTCTGCTTCCACTAAAGGGAAAGTGAAGTGAAAATTACCATTCTATCGTACGTCAACACACCACAGCACACAGTGTCACCCGCACAAAATTCTAAATGCAACCCATTCACCAAGTGAAGCAGACAGGAACACAGTGCCTGGGGAGCAGTGTGTGGGGATGGTACCTTGCTCAAGGGTACCTCAGAGATGCGTAGCAGTCTTGGGAATCAAACCCACGACTTCCTGATCACAGGGCAAATGTCTTAACCACTTGGGCATTGGTTGCCGGCTTTACATTGCAGTGAACTTATTTGCTTGACCATAGAAACCCATTTCACAAAACGAAACTCTGGACATTCCTTGTGCTGATGTTGCCTCTAGAGGATGATGCAACAGAGGATAAGCGATTTTAATGCGCTACGTGCTTCAGCACAGGAAGCTCTGTGGTCTACAACTTCATGACTGAGCTGCCGCCTCTCCTAAATGCTTCCATTTCCATTCAGGGCAAAACTGTCAAACTGAGTTGTGGCCGCCTATGCCCGTCACATTTAAAGTCTCTCAATCTGTCATTTCCGTTCTACTGCCAGCGGTTGTTCTGGGAGTAGAAAGGAAATGAGCCTGATTTTATGCACCTCTGAGCTATGGGTGAACGTTTGGTCATTAAGTGCATTATAAATATGTCTTAGAAGAAAAGGGCTTGCAGGGGCATCATTATCCTTGCATGAGACAGGGCACTTGGCCTTTCAGGTTATCCTTAGACATAAAATAACATTCAACTTGAATTAATCCTAACATTTCGTGGGCATGCAAGCCCTTTTTGTACTTTTTGGATTGTTGTGTAGTTTTTTTTAGGTTATTCTGCCGCTGCTTGTTTTCTTGTTCTGTGCTTGTATTCTATTCTAAAGTGTACCAAGTGTATTTCTAAAATGTCCTTTGAAGGCACATGGATGCCTTCATATTTATAAATGCAAAAGATCTACAACGTAACTTAATTCAGTTACTGCAGTGGTCACCAACCCTGGTCCTGGAGCCACGATTTGCTACACCCGCTCTGGCTAACAAACTTCTTGCCATCCAGAGGTCTAATGCATAGAATGCAGACCTTTCAGTAAGATGACAGGGGTTCAATTCTCACTCCATTTGAGCATGAGTGCAGATCAAGCAGCACGTTGGGGTTGTGTGGCTAACAGTGGAACATAAAATGATGTGAAGCAGGAATTATTCTACTAAATATCAACAAATCATAGACCCTAACATCCCACAGTCAGTCAAGAAAATGAAGAAAAGAGGGTGAATACAGACAGATAAAAACACATTTAAATCTTTGTGAAACGGACTTCAGTCCTCAGACATGAATATTGATAAAAAAATCTGTGCATGGACCTCAGAGACACTGTTCATGCAGCACAACTTATAAGTATTTCTGAACTAGAAGCATCCTGGAAGAAAAAGCAGACGAACTATTACTAAAGAAGGACGAAAAAGCAGCTCTAGGGACTGAGAACTGAGCTAAAGGTGAGCTAAAACCATCTGAAAACGAACATAAACCAATATGATAAGAACAATTTTAAAGATGCCTGGTTCTTATGTCCACCGTTGGGAAAGTTCTAACTCTGTGCGTCTCTGGAATGCATTTCTCATTCAGCCCACCCTGAAAGAATGATAGAATCAGTGGAACTCCCCTTATATTTTGTGCGTGAGCGAAAGCCTTCATTTTCGGTGCCTTGATTCTCACATGCAAATAGCAGCTCTATTCGAAACTGATTACAAGTGGCTGCTTTCACCACAGCCACTATTTTCATGAGGATTTCCTCTTCCTCAGTGTTTCTGGCCACACTGTGCACTTTAGCTCGCCTGTGCTGGTAGGGTAAGTCTGCTCTCTCTTACTCATCTGGTGTAATGTAGTTCTTCAAAGAGAGTTTTCATTCAGGATCTGTTTATTTATTTACTTATTTTGTTGTTCATGTTGTTCAGGTGAAATGTGATTTTATTTGTTTTTTATGGATATTTCAAGACTGCCTTTTCAAACAGCTCATGTAATTATCCTCACCACAGGAACGGACTATAATCATCCATTCAAGAGTTTGATTAACAGAGCTGAGAGAACATCGAGGCGTCTTTCTAGGCAGCGACAAGAGGACGCTGAAGCTGGGAAATCCTAGACTTCCTTGAACACAGAATCCAAAATGAGTGATTACAATGGATCAGACTATTACTTCTTCGAAAATGACACTTTTCTTGAAGATGAGCCAGAGAATTACTCAATCAGGATGGTGTCGGTGGTCTTCTACTGTCTAACCTGCATCCTCGGAGTCCCTGGAAATGCCCTCGTGGTGTGGGTCGCTGGTGTGAAGATGAAGAGGACAGTAAACACCACCTGGTTCCTCAACCTGGCCATTGCTGACCTCCTCTGCTGCCTCTCCATACCTTTCAGTGTGGCAGATATCCTGATCGACAACAACTGGCCGTATGGAAGCATCATGTGCAAAGTTCTGCCTGCTGTTATCGTCCTCAACATGTTTGCCAGCGTCTTTACATTGAGCTTCATTGGCCTGGATCGCTTTGTCCAGGTGGTCCTGCCAGTTTGGGCTCAGAATCATCGTAACCTGGGGGTGGCCTGGGCTTGCTGTGGGGTGGCCTGGGCTTTGGCTTTCTTCTTAAGCCTTCCCACCATGATCCTACGTGAGGTCCTAACGGTCGAGGACCTGAACGAGACCATTTGCACATTCAGTTCAGGTACCAGTATCGAGGACGAAGACGACCCCATCGATGACGCTTACAAGGCTTTAACAGTCATCAGGTTCGTGCTGGGCTTCCTGATACCTCTGCTGGCCATCTCACTGTGCTATGCCCTCATCGGCCGGAAGGTCAGCAGCAGCCGCTTCCACTCTGGAAGGGCGTTCCGCATCATGCTGGCGGTCGTTGTGGCTTTCTTTCTGTCCTGGTTGCCGTATCACGTTCTGGGCTTGGTACAGATCTACGGAGGGCCGAATGTCTCAAGACTAGCTAGGAAGGTGGACTCGCTAGCCATCTCCTTGGCGTACGTCAACAGCTGCATGAACCCTGTCCTGTACGTGTTCGTGGGCCAGGACTTTAAAGAGAAGGTTAAGCTCTCTTTGAGACGAGTCTTTGAGAGGGCGTTCGCTGAAGACGGCACGCACTCCTCGGTGCAGTCCAACGGACAGTCTCTTGCCACCAACACATCAGAGGCACATGTATAATTCAACATGAGGAGATTTACAAATATATTCTCTGTACTTTGTCAATGTAGGACCGTAACCATGTATCTCCAATATGGTAATTCAACAGGGCAAGGAAATAACATTCTGGATATACTCTAAAGGGCCCATATCATTAAAAAACTGTTAAAGTAGCATATAAAGGTTTCAAAGCTTCCATTTCAAGTCATGATACAGGGCGGCCAATTGGAACAGAGGTCATTTACATATTAGTCTTAAAGGCACAGTGAAAATAAATACATTTAATTCTAATGTATATAGAAAGGTGGACAATTTGGTGATGTAAAAGTGAATTGTGACTGTTTTTGGTAAATAAGAGCACGTAAACATCACGACCACTTCAGGTTACAAAAACAAAGTACAAGATGAATGATGGATATGGGCCCTTTAATGTAACCAGATTTTATTCTTAGGAAAAGTACACAGTTTCTATCGGTCCAGTCACCATGAAATAATCAATGGTTGCTTACAATGTAAACACTTTAAACTATAAACACTTCAACCTGTCTGCATAATACAATGATTAGGATGTAAACAAAGTAATTCAGAGTGCTTTGATGTCAAGTATTGATACAGTATTGTAGAGGCTCTAAAGGTTTGATTGTACAGAACTGTTACAGATACACTCCCTGATACCTGGGACGTTACATAGAAACACTCATTTGTTATTAAAATAGCTGTTTTTGTGATGTTAACATCGTGACACATGGGTTTCATTGACCACCATAAATATTTGCACCTTTACTGCACTTTTAATGCTTTTTTTTTGCATTATTTTACTTCTTTTATCCCTTTGATTATATTTATCTTTATTTTATTTTCCATTCTGTAAAGCACATTGAACGACCTTCTGTGTATGATGTGATATATAAATAAACTTGAGCTTATTTTTATGTGGGGGTAGGGGTACAGCTGTAACTTTGTGGTTCGCAGGCGAACGTTTTACCCACTAAGCTGCTGAAGAAATCAGGTTGTCAGCAGTGCACCATTTCAAAAATAGCTCTTAATGACTTTCACCACAATGAGTCACGCAGAAATGTTGGGAAACTGATGAAATTCTCCTCTAAAACCAACCGAAGTTGAGATCAAGGTTTTGTCTTGATCGTCTGATACATTATAGCAAATGGACCCTTTGGTTAAATTAGTCTATGCCAGGGGTCACCATCCTTTTTGAAACGGAGAGCTACTTCACGGGTACTGAGCCACACGAAGGGCTCCCGGTTTAATACACTGGAACAGAGTTTACCTGAATTTTGTTAAACTTCATGTATAATAAACATGTTTTAGATGCTTTTCTTTAGATATTGTCATTTTCAAATCTGTGTAAGTGCAAATGTGATTAAAGAAGAATAGCAACAGAATGAAATTAAATGTGAGACGCTGCTCGTTGGTGAGTTGTGCTGTTTTTAGAACAGGTTTGTGGACGACTCATGTGGTCCTTGGGGGCGCCATGTTGGGGACCCCTGGTTTATACCATGTTTAAGCAAATTGAAGTTCATTATAGTCCAGCGTTTAAACAAATGTATATTAAGGTTGGCAGAGGGTCAGTTAGAAATTACCGTTAATTCCAGTTTCCTAGATTAAGCCAATCCCTGGACTGTGGTGATTTACTACTGCCACTGCAATGTAGTCAATAACTGGTCGTGTCTGAGCAGTCAGTTATGTACTGCTTTAATATAGAATCTCTGCTCCAAACGAGAGCATGTGAATCACATTTTTCATGTATCCATGTTTACTCCAATGAAACTGCATTGTCATGTGCTGAACTGTAAACTGAACGTAATTACGACGTGTCACTTCCTGTCTGAGGCCTGATTTGATCAGTAGGGATTACTGTGGGAGTGTTACTCGTTTACTCTTGACATTCCTGTGCAGCTGGTCAGCCTGCGCCAACAACGTGGCATTGACCAAAATAGGAGTGAAATTGTCCAGTTTGGTCTCATTAAAGGAGCTAAAGAATGGGGTGTTTTTCCAGCAGCATTAATCTTGTCGGCTTTGCGAGCTGCCATGGAAGGGCCGGTTAGGACTCCACTCTGACTCGAGCTTCAAGACTCGAGGCCAGAAGACAAAACTCATGCCAGGGTCACTCGGCATCCAGGATCTAATTCTAAATATGTTAAGTTAAAGACAAGCACATGTTTTTAAACACAGCAACATCCTAATGGATAGGTCATCATTACTGACCACAACAGATATTTACTGACCACCTCTCTGCGAATAGGGAAATAAATGCTGAACTAAGTCAGAACCCTTAAGGTGCTTTAATGTGTAGCATATCTGGCATATCTTTAATTTTCTCGTCCAGCTGGTGTTTCTGTCTTGCTGCCTGCTGTGTTGCTGTTAAACATTCTGACCGCACCCTTGTTCAGGTGGAACTTTGGTTCAACTTCTCCTCTCATCTTTTCAAAATGGCATGCAAACCTACCTTTATGTCCACGAGTATATACTGATACAGTTTATACTAGTACCGTATACTGGTTCAACAGGTGGTTCAATATAGTATGTATAGTAATCCTGCGTTTTTCACGGGGGTTACGTTCCGAGAGCAGCCGTGTGAAGTGAAAAACCCATGTTTTTGGTTAAAAAAATGCCTATTTTTATAGTGTAATCCATAAACATGGCCCCAAATATTCTCCCAGAACATTTTAAGGGTAATATGTTAAACTCAGTTTAATGCATTACCCTTCAAGAAAATGTAAAGGTAAATAAATAATCAGAATCAGAAAACTTTATTGCTTAAAAAAAAACTATTAGCATTAGCGGTTAGCATTAGCAGCGCGCGACGAGCGAAAACTCGTACACAAATGAAAGGTTGAAATAACTCTCGCTACCCACATGTTCAGACAGTGCTCAGCTTACTAATACTAAATAAACTGAGATAACTGTTAAAAAAATGGGGGGTGTTTAAAACACTAAAATACAAGGACAAGACATGGAGTAGTCATGCTATATGGCAGTTGACAACTTTTCAGTGTAATACAGTTCGGTTCTCATAAAAATCTGCATTAGACTATACACTGGTATATTATGGGATATACAATAAATACAGTATATGGTTTATGGTATGTACTAATGCAGTATACACTGGTACAGTATGTGGAATGCAGTATACAGCATACTGGATTATTATCTGGAATACACTATTTGCTGGTACAATATGGTATACAGGATATACTGATACTGTATAAGTATATAATAAATACTGTAAAATACTATAATAAGTGGTATACAGTGGAGGATTTTGTAAGTTTTTCCAGTGACAAAGAGATGAAAAGTCTCAGAACAGAATCATTTTAATGGAAGGTTTATTTTAACAGTGACAGAGAGCATATCAAAGGAAAATTGAAAAAATAACTTTAAATAAAAGATAGAAACTGATTTGTATTTCATTGAGTGAAATAAGTATTTGAACCCTCTACCAACCATTAAGAGTTCTGGCTCCCACAGAGTGGTTAGACAGTCCTACTCAATTAGTCACTCTCATTAAAGACACCTGTCTTAACTAGTCACCTGTATAAAAGACACCTGTTCACAGAATCGATCAATCAAGCAGACTCCAAACTCTCCAACATGGGAAAGACCAAAGAGCCGTCCAAGGATGTCAGAGACAACATTGTAGACCTGCACAAGGCTGGAATGGGCAACAAAACCATTATCAAGAAGCTGGGAGAGAAGGGAACAACTGTTGGTGCAATTGTTCGAAAATGGAAGGAGCACAAAAGGACCATCAATTGACCTCGGTCTGGAACACATTACACAGCAATGGATTACAATCCTGCAGTGCTTGCAAGGTCCCCCTGCTCAAGAAGGCACATGTGCAGCCCGTCTGAAGTTTGCCACTGAACACCTGAATGATTCAGAGAGTGACTAGGAGAAGGTGCTGTGGTCAGATGAGACCAAAATTGAGCTCTTTGGCATTAACTCAACTGGCCGTGTTTGGAGGAAGAAAATTGCTGCCTATGATCCCCAAAACACCGTCCCCACCGTCGAACATGGAGGTGGAAGCATTTTGTTTTGGGGGTGTTTTTCTGCTAATGGCACAGGACAACTTCACCGCATCAACGGGAAAATGGACGGAACCATGTATCGCCACGTATATATGTATATATATTAGTGGTGGGCCGTTATCGGCGTTAACGTGCTGCATTAATGTGAGCTGGCTCTCTCTGTCGCTCTCTCTGTTGCTCTCTCTCTGTCTCTCTCTCTCTCTTTCTCTCTAGATTAATTCGAAGATTATCCTCCACATCTTTTGGGCTTTTGTGACGTCCGGGCCTTGTACGCCATGCTTCCTCGTCCTCAGCACGGGGGGCGTGATGGACAAGGCCCAGACATCACAGCTATTTTCATTGTTCAGAGGCGGGAGGTTTAAACGTAGGCAATCCGAACATATTATTTACCTCTGTGCTGATTGGCTGCTGCCCAGAATTTCCCCGTATCGATTGTTCTCGTATTTTTTGGTTTTTTGTTATTCTTAAAGCTCTGTATTTTTATTACTGTAATTTAAATAAATTTATTACTGTATTTACCTGCTTATGCCAATGAAAATGACAGCGCATACCACGTGCTCGAATTACAGTCCAGTCACTTACAATCACTGCTGGAGTTCGGTGTAAACTGTACAGTATGAATACGGGTTTATCTTTACATTTTCTTTAAGGCTAATGAGTTTAAAATAATTTTTTTTGGGAGCATATTTGGGTGCATATTAAGGGTTTACACTATAAAAATAAGCATTTTTAAGCATTTTTTTCACTATAAGCGGATGCCCTTGGAACGTAACCCCTGAGAAAAGCAGGAGATTACTGTATATATATATATATATACATGTATACATGTAAATAAATATATAAGCAAATAAATGAATAAGAGGCACTGATCCCATTTCTTTCCCACCTAACATGAGCAACACTCATTTATTTATTTATTTATTTATTTATATCCAAACAGACAACACTCAGTTCTCCATGTGAGCTAAACTAAGCTTAAACATGCGATGGAAACAAAACATTTCGGTGCGGAATATCCCGTTAAAATCGTGTCAGGAACGTCAGGCACGAGCTACTTAAACGCCACTCACATTAAACCTCCGCAGCATGACGGGGTTCAGGTAATGCGCTTAAACGTTTAAAGCTGCATTCATGGAGACAGAAATGGTGAAGAAGGGCCTGGATTTGCTGTCATCAGTAATCAGACCGACTTAACGAGACTGACGGGCTCCTCCGGAGACGACCTTTCTGAGTCTGGAGGCTTTAGGAACCACTCCGGGCCCCAAGCGTAAGCTCAATTATTATTTTTTTGTACAGCACAACTCTTTACAAACGCCCTTTGCACCTGGCGGTGTGTGACCAGCAGCAGCAGCTTGTAAACCTTGATCTCGGAGGTTGTGAGAATTACCGAAATGCTGATGTGGCTGAACGTCCTGACCGGGAGCTTATCGGGCTCTTCTGACGACGTCAGCATCAGCAACTTTTTAAGGAAGAGGCCACTCTCGATGGGCCAAAGTCACTCCACAGCAGCTCATTCACACACACACACACACACACACACACTCACATACAGCTTCTCTACAAATGTCCATCATCTTCTTGCTGAAACCTCACAAAGATATCGGGCATTTCGCGATGTGGTGACTCAGAATTAACAGCCGATTTAAAGCGGACAAGAAAATGACGCTCACTTGGTTTACCTTCTGCCCCTTCGGCTCCTTTAACCCTCATTGTGGAGTTTTTTTAACTCTTTTACTCGTTGCTGTGTGGAGTTTTTTTACACGTGCTCCAGCGTTCCAAGCTAAAATTCAACAGTGACTCGTTCTTGCATTAGCTTGGATTGCACCACCTGACCTGCAGTTTCAGAGAAGCAGTTTCAGGTCTTTGGTGATGCAGACAGTGCCTTATGCCTCTATGATGTTGTAAATTGTATCTGTTTTTTTAAAGAAAAAGGGAGATGGCATCCGCCTTGATGCTGTGTGACTCCTTTGACTTTGTCTCATGACTCGATTACATTGGTTGTAGTCATGAGCTGTGATTGCTAAGGTTACAGTGCCATAGTAGTGATGCATGAATAAAGGAGAAGATCAATTCTGGACACAGATGGTTTATAAAGACGTGTAACCAAAACAACAGCGCTGTTTTCTGTGACGTGTCAAATGTAATGCAAAATGTAAAGATGTGTTTTACTGTACCAAACAGTGAGTGAGTGTTTCTTGATTGTGTGTTTGTTGGTTGAGTGTGTTTGATTGTTCAATTCAATTCAATTCAATTTTATTTATATAGCGCTTTTAACAATGGTCGTTGTCACAAAGCAGCTTTTGTGTGTGTTTGATGGTTGTGTGTGTTTGTTGGTTGTGTGTGTGTTTTGGTGGTGAGTGTTTCTTGGTTGTGTGTGTTTCTTGGTTGTGAGTGTTTTTGCTTGTGTGTGTTTCTTGGTTGTGTGTGTTTTTGCTTGTGTGTGTTGTGCTCTTGAGTGTCCTGCACGGCGCTCTGTCCGTCAGTTGGAGCATCAGCTGTTGGGCCGCAGCTCGAGTTTTGTGTGATTTAGTTACTGATGGAATGTCAGGTTTATAAAAGTATAAATAAAAACAATAGTGTAAAGATGACGACATATCAACTATAATCCTGAATCTCCATTAACCTGCAGTAGAGCCCGACCGATAAAGGATTTTGAAGGCCGATACCGATACAAACATTTGTTGGTTTTAAAATCCGATATTCCGATATATCGGCTGATATATATATATATATATTATCGCGCGATAAAAAAAATATCGCTGTTAATGCCCCCCCGTTCTCTCTGCCCGACTCTGGCTGGATCAGCAGGTTGCAGGATGTGTGGCGCGTTATACACGAGTGTTGCCAACAGG
>JBBPDB010000036.1:12196815-12210140 GCA_037974465.1 Brachypetersius altus | reverse complement strand
TTAAACTGAGTTCAGAATGAAAGTAAAGTGATCTGGGAGAACATTTGGAGGCATATTTATGGTTTACACTATAAAAAACAGGTATTAGGATCATTTTTTGAGGGGGACTTTTTAATCTAGATTAATCTCAAGATTACAATGAGGTTAATCTAGATTTAAAAAATGAATCTATGCCCACCTCTAATATATATATATATATATATGAAACATGGAAAATGTACTTTAAACTAAAACTATGCATTTAACTGGGTTACAAGTGCACATGTATTATCCTAAGAATGAAAACATTAGAATTCCTGTACATTTATTCACATCAAGCTAACAAAGAAGTTAACCCCCCCACCCCCACTATCCAATAATGTCATCATTCATTCCAGACCATGAAATCGAGTAGTTAGTAGATTTTCTGAGATGATGTAATTTATGTGGGTGTGAATGCAATGGCTTTAAATTGGCTGGTCGCAGCTTAACATAGCACAAGCTGCTTTATCACAGCAGCTATTTTTCATATCTTCACTCTAAATAATTTTTAAGGGCCTGCTGTCGCTCTGTGACAATGCGGAGGAATTACTTATTCAATTAAAGGGAGATAGATTACACGAATTAACACTCTGTCTCACAGCCCCTCTGAGGCTTTAAGAAAATATATAAATTACTTGAATTTGGGATTTATTATGCTGTTGCTGTATATAAATTTAACCAGGAATGTGACCAATATAATACTGTGTCTGGCAATTATCCAACGGTGAGACAGAATGAACCACCCATCCAACCAGCCAGTCAACTAACCACCCATCCAACCAGCCAGCCAACTAACCACCCATCCAACCAGCCAGCCAGCTAACCGGCCAGTCAACTAACCACCCATCCAACCAGCCAGACAACCAACTATTCATCCAACCAGGCCAATGATCCAACCATCCAACCAATCAAGCATGCAGCATTTCAGCTCCTGTAACCTACATGCAGTTTATAGGTAACTTTATTGGAGAGAAATTAATTTTTAACATTAATATACATTAAAATGTCAAAATAAATCACTTTTTCCAAATGAACAAGAATGCTCAGAATTGTAACAATACAGTCAGCCATCTAATTAATTGTGCCCATGAAAAAGGTAGTGATCATGAAAAGCTTTGTTTTTTGATCAAAAAAAAAAAAAAGAGCTAACCTTTAGATCAGTGATCACCAACCCTTCTCCTGGAGACCTACGTTCCTGCTATGTTTAGTTTCAACCTGCATCTTCCATGCTGCCCCCTCTCCTCTACATAACACTCCAGCCAATCAGGGACGTCTGAAGAATCCTTAAACCATTTCAGATTTTAGATGTATTTTAGACTGGCAGCGGCAGCCAGCTTTTCGTTTAGATCATCCTGGTTCATGATGCCATGCACCTCAAAAAGGCTCCCAGGGCCTTTGGAAGAAAACCAGTCAAAAGTGTCACGTTATTATTGAAACAAGAAGCAATTTATAATCCCTAAATGTGTGATTGTACTCTTACGAAAGTCAGCTCAGCAAGTTAGCAATTTCCCTTAGTTAATAGCAACCACCTTTCCGAATGTTCTGTCCAAGTTATTGTACTTTCCACCAGGCCCGGCGTCATGGGCGGGCTTTAGGGTGCTGTGCCTGCCCTCGGACTCACTTGGGCCCGCCCTGATAATACGAGCCTGTCATCCACCAAACGTTTACAACATTGTTTTTGAAAAAACACAAATAATCGCAGGCTACTATGATTCATAGTTTTTCTTTCCCAATAAAATATTTCACAATACAAAGAAAATGCTTTGTCTAAAATGTGGTAATTTCAAACGGTCTGTAGTTCATTTAAAATAATCCGGGTTGAACAGAAATGGGCGGCTACTCTTACTACGAACAACGAACACAGCCTCAGGCAAAAATAGATCGTTCAGCGGTGACTGGTGTGCAGACAGAGACTGGCTAGAGTACGCTGTTAAAAGAGACGCTGCATTCTGATAAACTAAAATCAGCTCTTGATGTATCTTACTGCATCACGTGTGTTTATTTGAACGACAACTAGCTGCTATACTGTACCTACAGTAGCCTATAAAATATGTGCCCCCACAAAGCAATGCAAGGCTCGTCTGCAAATCCGTGTCTGGCACCGGGTCTGCTTTCCACCCACTAGCTAGGACTCTCTCAATACCACCAACACTAGGAAGGTAATTCCTCCAAGACTTGGGAAGCCTCTGTATTAGACAGGTCAACAGACTGTTATGTCAGCTAACATATACCTGCAAGGACTAGAATTATGCTGAGTGATGGGGAGGGGGGGGGCTCTCGTAAACGCCCAGAGAGTCAAGCCAAATGTGTTCTCCTGGACTCCTGAGTATGACTGACTGGAGCACCAATGGGAATCAGATTTCTCTATGTTAGGGCCACTGTTCCATCTCATTTTTCTTGCTCTTGCTTGACTCCTACCCCTCACTCACACTGTCGGCAATGGCTTGGGTGCAGGATGGGCTGATGGTACATTGTGCACGGTCCCACAAGGCTCAGATCCATTAGAGATGCTGTTAAGCAGATGCTCTACTCGTGGTAGGACAGTTGCTTGTTGAAAGGAATCCACAACTGCGCTAATGCTCCGTGGACATTAGCAGAGTACATTCAAACTGTAATTGTTTAAAGCATCATAAAATAAATCACAGCAGAAGCATTCTGCAGCCTGCCAGCGCTGACGGCACCAGAAGCCAGGTCTCTTGCAGGACGGTAAAAATAGCCAGAGCATAGCTCTCAGTCACATGGGGGAGGTTAATTACAGTCGACACTTGGCGATATATAGGAGCTGCCCCCTGACGCCTGTGAACAAGTTCTCAAGTTTGGCCGGGAACAGTCGCACGGGTGAGTTCTCTGACTGTGCTAAGCTTTAACAAGCCCTGATTAATTCAGGCATGGAATTCGTTGGAGTACATGCATAAAATGTGGATGAATTTTATCATTATTGGACAATGATTCACGTTTAATAATTATGGCTTGTTCTTTTTTAAATTTAGAAATGGATCAACAAATTAATTATAGAAGCAATTTCATGTGAGATTGCTTTCGCATTATAATGTCAAATACATTTTTGTGTCCATGCAGTCGTTCTATTTTGCTTGGTCTTCTTTCGCTTAATCAAACCGGAGAGGCAAACAAGCTGTTGGAAGAAACAGACCACTGTGACATTATATATCAAAATATAGGTACAGCTCCAGTTTCTTTCTAAAAGCATTAATATGTTTACACAGTTTGGCCTAAGCCATTATTCTTTACTGATTACAGGTGTTGGCAAAATGACGGACAAAAATCCAGAGGTGTTGGCTTGTGACGCGTCGATTATGAAGAACGTCTGGGAGATCAGGCTCAGGGAGTATGGGCAGAGGTTGAAATTAGAGAAAGAGAGAGTGGAGAAAAGTGCATTAGAGAGGTAAGGTCCTGGTCAGCTTCAGGCACATTTTGGTCATTCACTCCTTCAGAGACAGTATACACCCCAATAAGGCTTGCCTACAAAAGGAATTCTATAAAAAAAAAAATGCAATAATCAATGGTTGATATGTAAGCAAAGTAATTCAGAGTGTTTTTAATGTCAAATGCACCATTAAAGAGGTATTTACCAAATCAATGGGAACCAGGGGCAGTGATAACTCCAACAAAAAATAATAATTTTATTTACTGTCAAGAGTTTTGAGTTTTAGTATGTAATGCTGATGATTAAGAATATTAAAAATAAAAATGTTTTCTTTGGGCACTGTTTTTTGGCACTAAAATGACTGTAAAACACAGTTTGAGGCATCAAGAAGCGTACTTTTGTGCAGTTAGAGGTACTTTCTGAGCATTAAATCATCAGCCGTGGGCTCCTATCAGTGCTGCTGTGAAGAATTTCGCATTATTGACAAATGTTATCATCAGGGAGTGTGTACATGTAACAGTGTGGTCAGTATTTCTCAGTAGCTGTATTTATTATCTTCAATAGCGTTTTAAATCACAAGTGACATCTCTAGATTAGCTCCAAATCCTTTTTAAACACATTCGGGCACTTTTCCACTCACGCAGGCCGAACAGCTGCCGCTTTCAGTAATTCTGTTTTCGTCTTTACCATAGAATTAATGAAGACTGGGCGAAGCGCATGTCTGGAAAGGTAAAACCAAGAAGGGTTGAAAGAAAGGCCATACCTCCAGAGGAGCCACCTGCTCAGACTTACAAGGCCAAGCAGGTGGCTTTGGGGAGACCTAGTGGATTTGTGAGCAGTCGGTCACAGAAGCCAGTTGAAGTGAAAAAAGACGGGCCAAAAAGAAATAAGCTTGCCCTGCTTCTTCGTCTGAACGAGAAGCAGCCAGGCTTGATGGGTTGGACAAAATCTTGGAAGTTCTCACAGCCTTTGCCTCAACCAGAACAGACACCTCCTGCATCAGACTGGGGTCAGTCGTGGAAACTTCTAAATCTTCAACCCAACAACGAAAGTAAATCATGGACAGAACATGAACATGAAACCAACAACAATATCACCTACTGTGTCGATCTGATTCCATGGAAGAAGGCTGACAAAACATTCTTCTCCCAAAATTTTGAGGAAGACATTGCTATACCAGACTGGGAGAGATGCTGGAAGTACACAAACCAGAAGAGAGGAGCTCATGGAAGTGAAAAATTTGGTCCAGAGAAGCTCAAGCAAGAGAAACTTCACATGTTCAATCAGTTCCACTGCTACAACAAGGAAAGGTCCGAATGGAATGAAGCCTGGAAGTCAGCAAAGCCACCCCAAGAAGACCATATCAAATTTACAAGTCAATCTGTGAAAAAAGAAGAAAGTGACATGGAAAATAATGAGCAGCCTACCGTTCCATGGGGTCAGGCTTGGAAACTTTTCAAGAGACAGTTTCACATGAAATCGGCGAGAACGTCCGTCCCGCCTGCCTGGGTGGACTCTTGGAGGACTTCTAAACCTGTTCCACAAATGTGGCAGCACGAGAAGACCTCAAATATATCGGAGCCTCCGACAGGTTTGCCTGAGGAGTCCCTGGATCCTGAAACCTACCAAACAATAATAGATACTTCAAAGAAAGAAAAGTCTAAAATGTTGTGGAGTTCCCAGTTCCAAGGAATAGATGCTCCTTTGCCTAACACTGAGTGGCAAAAATCATGGATGAACGTTAAGAATCAGTCTGAGTATAAGGAGCAACCTGTGGAGAAACGGAGAGAGGAAAACACAAAGCTGCCAGAAATACAGCAAGTACGGCACGATGGCCTCCCTGTGTTTGAGGTGTTCTCGTTTCCAAAGAAAGCTAAACCTGTGGACATGCTTGGGATCTCAGACCATAAAGATAAAGAAACCTTTATTTCAAAGTGGAAAGATTCTTGGAAGTCATTAAAAAACCAGAGAAGGCAAGATAGGGTCCAAAGAAGACAGCAAAGAATTTCACCCCTGACACAAGCTGCCGCACCCCAAGCTTCTCTGACTGAATGGGCCAACTCCTGGAGGTTCACAAATCTAAACGTTAACCAGGACAGCAATCTCTGGCAACAAGGTTGGTCTACCTACACACGAAATAGGCCTGACAGGTGGGTTAGAGCGAACGAGATGCTGAATGAGGGACTAACACGTAACGGGCCAACAGGGGCTCGTGGATGGGGGGAGTCTTGGAGATCCACAAGGCACCAACACCGCGTGGAGAGGGAAGCCGCACGCAACACGCGTCCTTCCGCCCAGGCAGTAGATGTCCGGATACCCCGCAGAGAAAGATCTTTGGCTGACTGGGAACAATCCTGGCAATTCTCCACCAACCAGTTCCATCATGACAGACCCTCGTCAACAGAGTGGACTGATTCTTGGAGGTTCTGTAGTTTCCACTGTGAGAACTGGGCAGAACGTCAGCCTGAGGCTAACCAGCATGAGAAGTCATGGGAAATTACAGCCAGGAAGGAGCATCGCTGTCCTTCACATGGGTTTAGCAGGTCATTTCAGCCTCAGACATTCAAGGAAAGGTTTCCTGCACAGGAATGGAAAAATTCCTGGAAGATAAAAATATTGGAAAAGGCACAGCCCAAGTCTGGACAAGAACCTCCACGATCCTGGTGTGATTCCTGGAGGATTAGTGCCACGCAGCTTTACAAGAGCGAGGGAACTGGGTTGTCTTCCGCCCGCGGTCATTCAGTGGCCGCAGAACAGTATGAAAGTGTTTCAGAATGGGGCAGAATGTGGAAGACAGTGAACCCCCAGCCGACGAAGAGTGTCGCATTGTGGTCTGAAGCTCAGCCAAACAAATGCTTTCCACAATGTATGGTTTTCTGCTCACGGAACAAATGCAACGATTACCTGTTTTCTCTTCTTGCCAAAGATTATGCTTCGCTGAGAAAGTGGGGTAAGGCCTGGAGGTTCATGAAACTGGAGAGCAGGCTTGACATGAAGTCTGCTTTGAGCCAGTCAAAGCCTGAGGACAACTCGGTGATAATGAGCAAGAAAAAGAAGACCATGCAGCACATGTTTCCTCAAACAGACAAAGAAGCGGCGCAAGTGAAGCGATGGGCTGATGCTTGTAAGCTGGCGAAGACTCAGCCACGTCCGAAACGCGACGCTAAGCGCAAACCCGCCCAAGGAAGTGACGAAGGTGATAAAGCAATGTTCTTTAAATGGGCTGGCTCGTGGAGGTTCGTAACTGATTCCGTCAGCGATGAGCAGGTGAATCCTATTGAATGGGAGGATTCCTGGAAGTTCTTGCTTAACACTTATGCACCACAGAATGGCCCAAAGAAGACCAAGGGACGTTAATAATTGATGCATGAGATGAAAGGAGACTCCTTTCAGGTTACAGTAGGTACTGAATACTGTGGATCTGAGTTATTAGCAAGTATTAGAACTGTACAAATTACAGAAATGAGAAAAGTGTAAGATTAAGGAATGGTTGTTGAAGGAGAATGATATTAAAGCAATTCTAATAAAATGTTGTGATCTTTTGTCATTATCTTCTGACCTGAGACGATATGCACTTGCATTTGTGCAGCTAATAATGTGTCACCAAAAGCACAACACACAACAAAAGAAAAACCTGCTCATAAGTTTAAACCCCCATCCGCAAATCTGGTCTGCCTCAGTGAAGAGCTGGAAGAGGGCTGAGAGAGGATCTGGGTGACCATTGATTGCAGTAACATTAACTTTTTTTGCTCCAGTTGTGAACTTAAGATTCATTTATACACCAAACTTGTCCTGAATGATTTGGAATAACTGGAAAAGTGCACATTTGGAACATAAACGCCATTTTTTATTAACAAACACCGACAACTTGGCACCAACTTGTGAAATCCACGTGAAAACTATGGTCTAAGCTCCCTGTTTAAAACCGCCCCTTTAACCCTGTTAGTTTAATCGCTATGTTATTAATTTCTCATTAATTGTAGAATAAATAAGTAAATGTTCTAAATCTGTCATCATTTTTAGCCAACATCTTTTGGATTTCATCCTTCATGCAGTTTGTAATTATGAAATATTTAAAAATCACTTTAAAATTCTTGTGAAAAACGAAATTCTGTTTTATCGTTTCCAAAAGCATGTCTGGGTCTCTCTGCTCTCAAATAATGAACAATGCACTCAACTGTCCTTTGATTCGACCTCAAGTTCCAGAAACCAAGTAAGCGTAGCGGAGCGTCTCTTTAAATAATAATTAAGTAATGAAAGCCTGTGAATAGCAGCACCCAGCTGGTTATAAATAAGGGCAAATATTGCTGACTGGTCCTCGACTGGTAAACAGTGCTTAAAGCTTCAGATATCCATATTTAATTCATAACAACCTACAAAACGAATGGGTAACTGCAAGAATCTCATAGGTGTGCTAACAGAAATGTCATACAGGAGGATTTTAAGGCCCAAACTGAAGCCCTGGCTGGTCAGAGGTGCAGAGGTGGACAAAGTACTCACATTCAGTACTTAAGTGAAAGTACAGACACCGCTGATCAAATGTTACTCCAATACAAGTGAAAGTCGTGCGGTCAGATTTTTACTGAAGTTAAAGTACTGAAGTACTTGCTTTTAAAAATACTTAAGTATTAAAAGTAAATTTTTTTGCACCGCATTGTTGCATTTTTGGCACAACACATACAATACCTAACGCCTCTGACTCGCCTGTAGATCCTCTAGAATAAGGAATGCGTAAAATGTTACAGAATGAAACACAACCCGAGCCGACAAAGAAAACATTTATTTTTTTATTTTTAACTTATGTTTTTATCATTACAGATTACACATACACTAACAATATTTGCACGTAATGAAAACATCATGATTCATTGTCCAAAGCATATGATGCATAATTTAGAATGTTTGAGACCCCCCTGCGTGCTCCCCAAAAATGGTGTCCCCCAATTATTGGCACACAACTCCTTAAACGGAGTAGTTTTTATGCTGAAAACACTACCCTTGAAGTTGAAGTTTACACCTCAACCATATAACATCTCTGACCGTAATTCAATACTGAATTAATATCTTTTGCTATCTGGGCTACAATTTACACAAATATAGATGTAGCCATAGCTCAGTTTTTATGTGCTAACTTTATAAATTAATTAGTAGAATTAGGAGCCTTGCCTTGGACTCGGTGGGCAAAGTAATTTCACAGGCCGTTTTGCATGTTAATGTGATTACTATCTAAAACCTCGGACAACTTCATTGCAAACTTTCATTTGTAGCTAATAAAATGTTTACATACCTCAATATGTTTGCCCAGGTTGGAGTTTTTGCGTGTCGGAGCCACTGTCAGGAGCCCCTTTCTGTCCTCTGGGGCGGAGTCCCTTCCCACGAGCCCCTCACTGTCCTCGGGGGTAGAGCCCCTACCAGGGAACCCCTCTCTGTCTTCTGGGGCGGAGCCCCTTCCAGGGAGCACCTCACTGTCCTTCGGGCAAACCCTCCTTTCTGGGAGGGTTCCCTGAGCCCTTCAGTTGGAAGCCCCTTGCTGTTTCCAAAGGCCGAGCTCTCTCCGTGGAGCGCCCCCCTGTGGCTAACCCAGGCCCTAATGCTACTACAGGCCCCACTGTTTCTACTTCAGGCCCCACTACTACTACAGTAGCCCCGATGCTGAAGAGCGCAGCCTCGACGCTCGGGAGCGCAGCCTTGCCGAGCTGCAAGTCGAGCTGCATGGCCTTGTGGAAAGACGGGATATGCTGCATCGCTTTGAGGACCGGGGAGACGGGCTGTGTAGCCTCATTGCTCGGGAGCATGGCTGCTGTGGGCTGCTGGTGAAGAGCAACAACCAGGCCAGCAACATACCTCTCTAGCAGGTCCATTTGGCTTTGCTGTTCTTTCACACAGTCCTGCTGTGTCCTCACTTCCAGCGGGAGAACCAGAGGAATATCAGGGACTTCATCCCTCGTGGCCGGTGCCTTCGCCGTGGTGCTCAAGGCGGGCTTCCATGGCTGATTACTCCTCACTGGCTGAGGGGCTAGTCAGTTGGCTCTGTGGTAGGCAGCCATGTCCTTTGCAATGAGCTCCCAAGAGAGCGCTGAAAGTTGACACTCCTCAGGAGACACTCCTCTTCCTCAGACAAGCATGTTCCTCTCACCTCATCTCCAGTGCCTGCCTGTCACAGTGTTTTTGGCAGCCTGTCTTAATTTTAGCTTTAGTCTTGTCTTTGCGACAAGCTGTCAATTTAGGTTTTATTAGTCCATGGATTAAATATTTCCGTCAGCTGAGGGCACTAAGGGTTAATAATGAGATCGATGCAGATCCGAAGGAAAAAATATGGGGAACAAGGGTGGAGCTGCACAAGCTTCGGCAGACAATGTTCTGGAAAGGCTGTCTTTTTCTTTGGTTTATTTACGATTTAATTATTTTTCCTAAAAATAAAAATAAACATTATGGTTTCGGCAGTTCTCTTAAACAGTGACGGCTGCGGAGTAGCCTACTGGCTGCCAGCTGTTTCTCGACGCTTGTTTAAGATGCCAAACTTCATAGTAAGAAAATAATTCCCCAGCATTTAGTGCCACATCAGTCTCAAAGGCTTTTAATGTCCCAAAACAAAGACAATATCTGCAAAAGGGCTTTTTCTTGCCTGGCACATCCAATAATAGTAATAATAATAATAATAGGGCACAATAATAGGCTAGTAGTAGTGTATTTTACATTTTTAAACACGTTCGGAAGAGAGCGGAAGTTCTAAGATTGGAGGTCAGTAGTGTGTCATTAAGAGTCTCATTCGCTAATAGTAGCTAAAACAGGCCGGAAAACAGTGGAGAAAACCCATCGCTTAAATAGATAAAGAAGCCAAAACTCTGAAGATCATTATTCAGGACAGTGGCTCCGGTGTCGCGAGTGCTGCGAGAGCTTATGCTCCGTTAAAAATAAGTTTTGGAGTCTGTTTTCTTGCTGTTAACAGAGGAAAGGCAGTGGGATGTATTTTTGTGTCATTCGCGGTGATTGATGAGGAAGTGATTCGGTTTAGTACGTTCACCTAAAATACACTGCTCAACCATCCCCCACCCAAAGAGAGCAAAAATCTCTATATGATAAGGCCAGTGGTTTTTCTTTTCTTGTCATTTTTTTGTTTGTTATTTCTCACTTCTGCCACTTTATTCCTCACATAGTATTGCTAACCTTTTCTTTCTTTTCTTTATTTCTTTCTTTCTTTCTTTCCTGCTTTCTTTCTTGCTTACTTGCTTGCTTCCTTCCATTCATTTGTTTTCTTTTTTTGATTCACTATTTTCTTCCATCTTTCTTTCTTTCTTAGGCTTTATTCTTTACTTGGTACTGCATATATTAAATAGGCTAACCTTTTCTTCTGTTTTCTATCTTTCTTTCTTTCTTTCTTTCTTTCTGTTTCATTTTGGTCTGTTTATGTTGTGTTCTTGTTGTTTGGTGTGTGTGTGTGTGTGTGTGTGTGTGTGTGTGTGTGTGTGTGTGTGTGTGTGTGTGTGTGTGCGCACACGTGTGTAAATGTCATCTCCTCCTGTTTCTCAGTGTAGTCGTGTCTGGCTCTGCCTTGTCGTTTCAATGCAGGTTGTATAAAACCTGGGGCTCCTCTGTCTGACATTAAGAAGGCTCTGTGGACACACACACTAGTGGACAGGCAGACAGGCTGCGCTCACATCGTCCTCAACAGCGCAATTTGGCCAGCCGAGCTGCAGCATCAGCCATGATGTATTAGCTGGATTGTGCAGTGTAGGAGCTTCAGTAATGACTGTGGATTTTCTCCCCATTTGGCAAAGCCTTTATAGAGACCCCAATCCGCTATTTCACCCACAAACACTCACACACACACACACACAACAATCACTACAGGCACTTGGACAGAGGAGGACCTCAGGTGAAGCATTACAGATGGTGAATTATTAACGCACAGTTCACATCCAACACGTTTTCCCTTTTAACTCGTCTCCATCCAGCCTGACGGGATGGATTTGGACAAGGCTTGAGGAGTTGTTGGGGGACGAAAAAAGGTTATGGGGATCAAACCCCTTCCTTTGCCCGCTGATGACCCCACACACACATACACACCTCTTCTCAATCTCTCTTTCTCTGCACTGATTATCTCGGTGCAGCTCATTACGCTGTGTGTGGGTCCAGGCTGTGTTTTTCATTAAAGCACAGCTCACCCCACCTAAGATTTGTCAGGACGTATCACGATTGAAGAGCTGAGAGATGTCACCTGCACTTAACTCACCTGTCTTCAAACACACTCTCTCTCTCTCTCTCTCTGTCTCTCTCTCTCTCTCTCTGTCTCTCTCTCATCTATGTCTCTATCTGTCTTTCTCTCATCTCTTTCTGTCTCTCGCATCTCTCTTTCTCTCTCTTCTGTGTCTCTCTTTCTTTCTCTTTCGACTCTCTCACTCTCTGTCTGTCATCTCTGTTTCTCTCTGTCTCACTTTCTGTTGCATCTCTCTCTCTCACTCTCTTTCTCATTCTTCTGTCTCTTCCTTTCTCTCTCATTCTGTCTCTCAACTCTGTCTCTCTCTCTCTCTCTCTCCCTCTCTCTCTCTTTCTCTCTCTCATCTGTCTCTATCTGTCTTTCTCTTATCTCTTTCTGTCTCTCAACTCTGTCTCTCTCCCTCTCTCTCTCCCTCACTCTCTTTCTCTCTCTCTCTGTCTCTCTCTCATTCTGTCTCTCAACTCTGTCTCTCCCTCTCTCTCTTTCTCTCTCTCTGATGTGAAAAGAGGCTGTATTTTGGGGCCTGTTAAGCAAAGTTTTACTGCTGACTCAACTTCAAAAGTGCTTCTCCATTATTAATAGAACAGTGGTAATTTGAATGGAACGGTGTGGAATATGTAGTACAAGCACACCCCCGTCTTTGTTCTGCAAGGTCTCAGCCTTGAAAGTCAAATTAAGAAGCAAAATATATAGCAGCTCCGAGAGCAGGTCCGTCTACACCGTCGCTCAGTGTACTTTTGAAGTCTCGCTCCCATTGTCCAATGAATAATGCTGACTGTTCTTCAGTCTTAAATGTCAGGGATTTCTCTTTTTGCCGTTGTAACAATCTTTTGAACAAAGCTCTGAAAAACTCCCACTAGCAAAAAACGTCGCCCAACTTCTGTGGAAAGGAATGTTTTCACTGGTATGCTTGTCTTTTATTAAAAATCAATCCCTCAGCTTTGGTGCTCATTGTAAAGGCTGAGGCTTGGCTGAGATAAAGTCTAATCCCAGTTTGGGCTCTAAACCTCCTTTCTGTTTTGGTCCTTCCAGACGTCGCGGATCAGTCAGCAGATCATAGCCACAGATGGAGGAAACCGCAGCAGCTCAGTGGACCTCACCGTCATCATCACTAATGTACACAATCAGCCGCCGCAGTGGGAGCAGGCAGAGTACTGGGTCACCATCCCCGAAAACACAGTTCGCGACACCAAGATAGTGGTGAGTGCTCCAAAGTAGTCAATGCAAGTATCAGACTGTAATACCCCACAGTTTCTATTGTTTCTTTGCTGGCTTTTGTTAAAAACTTTTAGAATCAAGACTAGGGATCTGGGCACCTCCTATTGGAATAAAGTGGGCAAAGAGACCAGGCTTTCCTGGTTTTCCAGAAGTTCCTGAAGGTTTTCCTAAAATTCATTAGTTCCTGAGATATTCCTGAAATTCTGATGGCCTGATATTCTTGGTGCAGACCTCTGCTAGATTATGTGTGCGTATTATAAGGAGAACTCTTTAGATCTAAGACCTTTTTAGCACACTTAAATATTGAAAAATCAAATCATCTCTACAATACCTAATAAAACAAATATTGTCAGTGCCTACTGATAAGGTCTTTGGCTTAATCAGAATCAGAGAACTTTATTCATCCCTGCACACTCACACAAGACAGAACAATACAGAATAAAAATACCTGAATATATAATAAAATATACTCAGACTAGAAAT
>JBBPDB010000036.1:12174808-12186637 GCA_037974465.1 Brachypetersius altus | reverse complement strand
TAAAGGCCGCGCCGTGAACATAGTTTCTGATATTAAACCGGTCCGTGACCAGATAAAGGTTGGGGACCGCTGCTCTACAGAACTGTCCAGGGATGTTCACCGGCCACAAGCTTGGGTTTGAATAAAGGGATCCGATAGTGGATGGATGGATGGATGGATGGATGTTCGGCAATCTGGTTTGCAAAGTTATCCATCATGAAATTTGCTTTTCCAGCTCCACATATGACACAAAATGATTAGCACCACTGATGAACAAAACTAATCTCCTAAGGTTTCATTAAGGTCAACATTTTTCGGAGAGAGAACAGATCCATCTGTCGCTTCCACAGAAAGACTGCAACATCAGCATTGTGTCCCATAGCAGCAGGCCGTCCTGGTCTAGCTGCGTTGTTTATTTAAATGCCTTTGGTAATGACGAAAAAAAGACCCTCTCTGAACATTCCTCACACTAATAGAGAGCTAAAGCAATAATCATCCGTTCTTTTAATGCGATCATCGTTTTGAGAGCGCAGTTTGAGAGCGGGTTTTATTATGTAACCCTTCGTGTTGGTTGGACTCTTGCGTGACCGAAACAATTAGCGCGAGGCGTCTGGATGTTCTGTGGATGCTCTGCTGTGTTGCATTGGGAGCCCGCCTGAATATGCATGAGCACATGAATTACTGGGCGCCTTTAACCCGTCTTTAAATTTGTGCAAAACTGCAACATTCTCCTAACGTTTGACACACATTTGCATAGGATTTGAATGATGGGAATTATGCTAATTCGCCCGCCTCTTTGATGTGTGAAGACATGGGGAAGGAGCGGGAGCCGAAAGCACTTATTCCCCAAAAGCAAAGGCATAATCAGCCCAGGGATGACCTCCCAATCCAAACAGATGGTCCTCGAATGCTGCCAGAGAGAGGGGAGAGGAATGAGGATGATAATTAGGCAGGATAAATATTCTTGGCAATTCCTTAGATGCTGCAATGCCACACATGATTCGAGGAATGGCGCTTGCTTTCGGAAGTTGGGGGCAGTGCATGAGTGTGTGGGAATGGGCTGCCGGCCTCAACGCTGCTAATTTCACAGCATCGATGGAAAGCAATTTTCTTCGCGAAACCCTTGGATGGCGCAATGCTGCATAAGAGTCCGAGGAACGGCATTTGTTTTGGATATTTTGGATAGAGGGTGAGCAAGCGTTCTGAAATTTGTCAGCCAAGTTTAATCAGAAGGGAAACCTCAGGGTCTCCCAGGCCTCCCAGGCCCAATGATATGGTTCTTGAAAAGAAGTCTTGGAACAGCCAATGAAGAATTGTCCAGTCTTTATGGGATCTATTCAGACACAGCTAAGCTAGCATTCCCACTCACTATGCCTTCAGGAGCTCTATTGAAGGCCTAGCACAACAGCTATAAACAATAACAGAATTAGAAAGTGATATTGGAAAACAGCGGGGCCATTATTTTGAAAAACAGACTTGATTTAAGGTGTAAAGACTAGTAAAGGAGTTGCTAGTCCTCGGACTGTCAATGTTTTTGTTAACTAATGAGTGAAAAGTACGGTGTGGTAGAAAGAACACGATCACCAGTAGTGGCACTGTCTCAGGTTACAGCTGGAAAAAGTGGCAGCAGCTTCATACAACATAAAATATATGTTCATGTCTTCAAGTGCCGTTTTTTAATCTTACACATCCAAAGTATATATACAGCACAATTGGTTTGGTACTAACATAATACTACAAATATCACAGAACACTAAAAGAACTTTTCCTGTACTTTCTGTTAAATGAACTAGCAGCATCAATATTAGCTCTTTTAAAGGATTCGGTTCGTTCTCATTATCAAAGCTGTTACCCCAACCAGTGTTGCGGGAGGTATTAAATCGGACTAAATCATTGAAATAAATGAATTTAAATAAAATGATAACAAACCCCTAAAGCTGGAGGAACCCAAAAACCTTGGGAGGAAATAACCAGCCTTGAGAGGAACCAAGAAACCTAGGAAGAAACCAAGACTCAACCAAGGGCAACCTATCCTCTTCTGGTCGACACGAGGCAGTTGAAAGGCAGAGGAACACCAGAGAAGCTTGATTGCACATCCAGAACATTTACAAGGCTGAGCTCTCACTATGCATGACGTCTTTGTTTAAAGTGAGCACAGTTTACTGTACTTTATAGATACAGTATTATAATCAATTCAAAATCCACTATAGACCAGGAAAGCTGCAGGACTAAAAGGAAGATTAGTTGCATCATTGACATAAATGTTCATCATGTTATTTACATAATAAACACAAAGAGGCACGATGTTGGCTCCGAAAGTCGCCGTTGATGGGCTTTAATGCCCCTGAATTCACAGAACTGACACTCTTTGACTGAACATGCAGCAGCTTTGGAAAGATCTCTTGTTTTCCAGACAGCGTTCCTTCAACAAGGATCTATTAACGAAGCACCTTCTCTTTCGTTCTGCACTGAAATGAAAGTGCTTATTAAAAATGACTGTAGAGAGTCGTCGCTATAGCTGTTTTTACTGTTCTTTAAAGTCTTGTCAGACTACAGAGATGCTGGGAAAACAATCAGCATGCAAATCCAAAACGGAGCTGTAGGCACAAGGAAAGGCGGCGGTTCCGGATGACGCTATTTAAGGCATTATTAAGGATCTTTTCATGGATTCAGCGAGATGTAAAAACAGTCACCTCATTAGCATCGCAAAAGGTATCGCGGACGATCCGACAGCGGCCTGGTAAATTAAGTCACTCCGTGGGGGGACATAACTTTTTTTCCAAGCGACACTCCAGATGTGTCATTACAAAGGGTCATTAGCTATCCAGCTCCTTCCCAGTGTGATTTATGGGCCCGCTCGGTGGAACCTTAACGTTAAGGCATGAGATAATTCAACCTCTTTGACAAAAGAAAAAAAAAATGCAAAGATACTTAAAAACCGTACCTCAAATAGCAGACAAGACATGGAGAGAAATGCAATATGTTCGTCTATGAAAGACCCTGAGAGGCTTCTGGTGGCTGCAATTGTAATCGCTTCCCTTCCTAATCCCTTATAGTATGTGCTCATGATTCATGCTGGAAAATAACAAATCGGCGCAATACCAAAAAATATGAACCATATCTGTTCAGCTCAGGGTGCATTTCCCCATTCCACCAAGAGCGGCTTTGTGGCTTGGATAACTCAGATGAAGGAGAATGCAATTGATTGGGAAAATCTATCACAATCACAGAAGGACTTGAACAAGCCCGAGTGTGTATGGTTTCACCTGTGTGCCAGTGCTTACACCATATCTTGCTAGTGTTTGATGCAATGCATTATTAACCCAAGCCATCCCTAGATCGCTCTTTGTTGCTTTTTTTTTCTCTCGGCTAGCTTCAGAAGACACACTCTCTCGCACACCTGACTGCGTTTAAAATTTAATGCCTTGTTCATTACCACTGTAATTGCCCCGGTCCTTCATTACATACCCTTGCCCTGTAGTTGGTGGACTGGAGCCTCGCGAGCCCTTAATTAGGTGACATTAATGATTTAGATCGGATCCTGCTTTTGTTACGGAGCTAATGTGCATTTTCAGCCTCAAACATTATTTAACATTGGACTTGTGGATCAGTGGTTGCAAACTAAATGTTCCAACTGATGCCAGTTGCTTTGCTGATGCTGGCCCTCAATGCTTTGTTTATTGCTCTGACTCAAGCTGTGCCATACAGAATTAAGTCCCACAGAGTTGAATTGAAGTGTTCATCTGAGCGCACTTTAACCCAGCATGGAGCATGTTCAAGTCCAACCAAACGCTGCGGTTAAATTGGACTAAAGTGGAATAAGCAAAACATGTTTTTACTCTGTGATCCGCTTTTTAGGAGTTAGATTGTGTAATATATATATATATAAAACTTCCCTAGTACCTTATTTCTATAATTGTATATTGGTCCATTTTTGGAGGGGGGTTGTGCGGGAGCTTTAGTTTTGTCCCCGATTTAGTTCTACCCACTTGCTATAAAGCTCCCACCCACAATGGCTAGCATGTGCTTCCTCCGAGTCATAACAAGCTCCACCTTATAATTTTAACTGTTGCTAAAACAATGTCACTGGACGGCTCAACAATCCAGCAAATATGCAGAAGTGAAAAATACTGTGGTACAACATAGGAATTTGAATGCAAAGCAAGCAGACAGCAAGAATCTCCAGTTCTGCAGGAATGCACCGTTTTAATGTTTTCCTTGCTCCAATACACTTGATCCAAATAGCTCCTTTCTGAAAGAATCAATTCAGCCAAATCACTGTGAACATTTCCCTGACTCATAGCAACAAGTCGACAAGGTCTGCTGCATGCTTGATATGATCCAAGCGTTTGAGGCGCTGCTACAATACAGAGGGCCGGGTGTACATATAAGACCAGACGCAGCTCAAAATACGCCTTGATGCGATTGCACTGTGTGCCCGCAATGCAGCTCAGTTTAACATCTGAGGTACTAAGGCATAAGTTTATCACCCAAGCTGAGCATAGTCAAATAATACAGACATCAATAAGCTCAATAAGCTAGACAGGTTTTAATCTAACACCAACACCACAGAAATCTAACACAGACTCACAATTATGTCTTACCATAATACTGTAGGGCCGTACTAAAACTATCAAACCCACAGGGTTTCTATACACACAATGAAATGATAGACACTGTCACAGCTGTGTAAAATAGACGAGTTATCCATTCAATCTGTGTCACATGAGGTTCTCTTCAGTGATGCAGCAGGACACTTTAGCATTAACACTACAAAAGACATGCTGCCTGCATCCCAGCAGGTGGCTTTAAGTGAGGATCGTCTTGGTGGTTGTTGTATTCAGTGCTGTCCATTTGTGAGCTGATGATGTAAATGTTTGACTTTGGTTTGTGTCTCCATCCAGATTCTGTGTCTGCTGTGGTGAAAGTAAGACATCTTTTCAGGATCTAATTCGAAATGCAAACTGGGCACCATGAGTTGCTTAACTCTGAGAAAATCCAGCAGAACACATTAAAAGCCACATGTCTAATATGTGTGTAGTGGGTGGCCTGGTGGTTACGATCAGAGGGTTTGATGGTTCAAATCCCAGGACTGCTAGTGCCGCCACCTACCCTTGAGCAAGAGCCCACTGCTCCATGGGTGCTGGGTTGTTGGCTGCCCATTGCATCACGCGAATTTCACATTGTGTGCTGTGTTCACTTGTGACGAATGGTTTACTTTCACTTCACTTTTCACTCAAAAGACACATTTTGTTAGGGAAACCATCACACTCGGCCTTCTGGAAGTCCTACAGAGACTGACTGTGTGTATGAGTCATTCTGTCAGAAGGTGAACTCTTTACTTGAACAATAACTCTGGGAAAGCTACATGTAGACTCAAATATATGCTAACGTGTTTGTTGCAGGCTTTAGATAAAACATTGAATGTCTTATACAAGCTCAGATGCACATGTTTAATCTGTGACAGCCAAAAATATCTTAATGCTGTTAGCTTAGTGTCAAGCTAGAATCCCATATAAACATTGGCAGGTGTTAGCGTTAGCGTTAGCGTAAGGTGTTTTTTGTATTACTATATTTTGACATTTAAGACTTAAGGCCTGCATTCTAGACTATTCCCAGACTATTCATACTGGTCTACTGGGAAGACTGCAACAAGGAACACATGATCATGGATAGGTCAATTATTAGCACCCTCAGTAAAGAGACCACTTTGGAAGCTCTTCAAGGAATATTGCACTTGCTAGGTCACAGACCTCCAGATCACATAACACACCACGTGAGCATTAACCAGGGCCCAGAGGAGGGTCAGGTGAACGGCATTGTCCTGCAGAGGTCACTGGAGAAAGGGGTTCACAAAGCGACCCATTCTTTTCTGCAAACACAAGCAGTGCGTGCCTCCTCCTGAGCCAGCATTGACGACAAAACGATCACCTCTATGGCATTGCTGAGAGTCATCGATTCGTTTATCCATGGAAAGTCCCACAGAGGGACGCCATTCCAGCCCAGCTCCTCGGACCTGCTAATTACGCGTGACAGATTGTATCTGTTAGCTTGTCGGGATACTAATCATCAGCGATTCGATTCAAATTACGGTTTGGCAGCTGTGATTTGATTCAATAGGCTTTCGGTTGATTGAGAAAGAGATGATCTTCTTTGATCTCTGGAGTGCAGTGGGACTGTCCTCAAACTTCATGGGCAAACAATGAAATTACGCAAGGCCAAGCTGGCCATGTCAGGTCCTGAATAGACCATGGCTGTTCGGTTTAGCTGATAATCAGCACAAATGTTAAAAGGGCTTTCCTTTCAAAATAGCCATTTAAATAGAGGTCTTGCTTTCAATTAAGTCATTTCAGGGTTTGGTTCAGGGTTGACACAAGGCTCCATTAGTGCTAGAAGTGCTGGTGAATTGTCAGCTGGAATGGCTCCATATAAAACATGTCTAAACTGCATGCAGCGTACTAGAGCAAAAAATTGCGGAAAACTGTGCATGGTAGGTGTCTTGCTATTATATATAGTGTGACTATGGATGGTAAAGGATGCGTAATACAGATTATTTTGACCATTCATTGAGGAATTCAGAAAGTCTAAAAAAGGCCAAGCATTAAATAGGAGCCGAACAGACCCATACAAAACCTTTAATATCTTCCAAAATACTGGAAAAAATTGATAACATTCAAAAAACCATCAGTAAAAAACAATGAAAAATGCATATGAACCCCATTTGACTGGACATGTCAGGGCAGGTGAAAACAAAAACACGTGACACAAGCACAAACCTAGAACACATACCAACATAAAAGTCCCCAAAACCCAACAAAGACCCAGCGAGAAAACCAAACATAACAAGCATAACAAAATGAAACTGAAGAATAGCGTCCCCTAATGGCCGTCAACCGTGACAGTAATAATACAAATTTGTCTTAATCTCAGTGGCTTGGTACGTTATTTCAGTGTTTAATGGTTTGTATTGGTTTAGAGATACTTCATAACCAATTTAAATGGAGTAAAGTGGTCTTACACCAGGCCTCTGAAACTGTAGCTGCCTGGGGAAAGTCCTGTGTATAAGCTGTAACTTTAGCTAGACGTTATGACAGTGATTTTTTTATAGTCTAGTAGGCTCTCGTTAATGGTTATTGAACATCTGATACTGCTTGTCCATACAGTTACTTATCAGTACTCTTATTAATAATACAAGAATTTGGCGCAAATAACAAAGACATCATATGAAAAGATTTAACAGCCATTTTATTCAAGATTCTAAGCGTTTATTTTCATATTGCATTGCTCTGTGCTATGAAATTCTTTCTTTGCTGTCCACACACAAATGCTGAGTTAGGTTAGGAGTTGATAAATAAATGAATAATAAAATAATAAAAAATATACAAATATATATATATATATATAGCAAAATAAAAATAAGTAAGTTAAGACATGGATTATAAAATGAATGTGTAAATTATATAGTTAAGAGAATGAGAGTGCATAGGGTTTAAGGGATTAACTGTTAAAGCATGAGGATTACCGGTAATAACCCATATATTTTGTCACATAATCTTCCGTTATGTTATGCATATCAAGCCAACAAAGTGCTGAGAGAAAGAACCCAAATGCCATGCACTGCTTTATGTCGCGGTCGGGGTGTGTCAAACAGCCACGTCTCTGAAGCCAAACCAAACAAGCTAGGGTTTACTTAGAAGAGCTTCAGTGAGAGCCACGTATGATGTGTGTGTGTGTGTGTGTGTGTGTGTATATGTTTCCAACCACAAACCAGCAGAACCCAAGTACCCCAGTCTAAATTTTTAGACTTCTGTCCTGAAAGCTCTAAAAGGTGCAGGTGACTCCAGCGTTCCTAAGGGAGACCAACTCTTACAGACGTGATTCAGAGACGGACAAAGTTAAAGTGAAGGATTTGATCTGACACATGCAGGGGAGCTATAATCTGTGTTTAGTTTTTCCCCACACGTACAGTTTTTGTGATGAAGCTAGTTCTATATTGTATGATAATTAGCACTGAATAATCATATCCTGAGTGTTTTTGAAGAAACAGTGGTAGTGGCCTGTCTGACTTCACACTGAAAATATTGAAACAGTTACTTGATTGGTTGATGTGACTGGAAAAAAAATGAAATCAGCATTAAATCTGGTTTGGCCTGTGTTATTATCGCACTCAAATTATTTTATTGCACGTTATTGCAGGTTTTTATATAAAGTTTGGTATTTAATATGGACAAAAGTAATGGGACGCCTGGCCCACCTGACTGGCACGTACAGCTCTCCCATTACTTTTGTCCATATAAGACACCTGACCATTACACGAAATGTGACTTTAATAGCACTGCATTCAGATACAGACACTTTCATAAGGAGTCTGTCCTTCTTTGCAGCTGCTATAATGGTTCCGCCCCCTATGCGCTGGACTCTGAGTGTAACTTGTTTTTCAGTGACAAGCTAGATAAAACGTGAATGCCCTGCAGTGGCAAATAGCTTCGGTTTTATATTTGAATTGATTACATTAATTTTTACGTTGAGATTTACAGAAATATTTGAACTGCAGCTGTGTGACTGTATTAAAGGGAACACTGCTATTAAAAAGCCCTTTATTTGTTTCGTGTTTGTTTAAAGTGTTATTCCACTTTTGTTCATATAGCAGTACTTTAAAAAGAAAGGTGTGCAATGCACAAATTGTAAATTAATGATTTAATTTCACATATAACAATGCGATTAATCGCAGAAAACCATGTGATTAATCATGATTAAAATTGTTACCCAGCATTATTATATATGTATATGTGTAAGATTTTTTTTAAAAATGTTGTTGACAGTATTAACTGCCATTAATAAACATAAATCTGCACAAAGCAAACATATTTGTCTACACCTATGTTGAGAAGAGTATTACAAACTGTATGTTTAGGACTTAATGGTGCGATTAATAGCGAGTTTACTGTGGCAAACATGAGATTAATTGCGATTATGTGTGTACGTGTGCAAGGCTGTACATTTCACACTTATACCTTACACACAACTCAAGTATTCACATATTCTCTCGTGTATGCACATGTGTCTATATTGGAGACATGTAATATTTTTCCTACACCTAAATGTCCTTCTATCTGCATTACGCTCAAAAAGACTCTGTGCAGCTCAGAGCATCTCTACTGTAAGAACCAAACCAGCAGAACAGCTCCTTCTCCACATCTTTGAAAATAAGAGGCCTTAGCTGTGAAGTGATATGAGACACTGACCTCTCTTAGACCTCTTAAGTAAAATATTAGGGTCTGAAGAAAAGAAGCAATACAAGGAAACGCAGTGATTCTGTTTGCTGTTCTCCTTTCCTTCTTTCTGTCTATTAAGTCTACTATTCTTTCAATAAAAGAGGTAATGGGCTTTAGCAGTCTCTGTGTGGGAGGTTGCTAGCATTAGCTGTCTAGATGGAGGATTAAACGCCTTCTTTTTTTCCCCTCTTTCTTCTCCACAGCTTGGCGAAACGGTCAAAGAGGAACAACATAAGCTGGTCAAATAGATCCTAGTTATAAAGTGCTTCTGTCAGTTGTATTAAATGTTTTAGAACAGAAAAATGCACTACCGGTGGCAATGATAATGAAAACATGTATACTTTATACTGTCATATTGGACCATTAGGAACCCTAGGTATCATCTAGACTGATATTCTGTATTACTGTATGAGTTCTGTATTGCTGTATGAGTCTTGCTCTTTGTTTTCCATTGGCATAAAAATATATGAAAGCCCTAATAACACACTTCCACACTGGGTTCGCTCATTGTTACATAAGAAATGCTGGATTGTGGAATCAATCTTATTGTGGAAGACCTTGTCCAACAGAGGGACACCATATGAAAGAGAGCACAAGCCAATTATGGTTTGGTGAGCCACTATGCACCATGAGTCACTATTGTCTACTGTTTATGTGGGTGTTACGCATGAACCCAAAAGGGATTTGCAAATTCTGGACTGAGTGAACGTGACAATTAAGTGTTACTACGCGGCTTTGGTGGATATTCCGCTCGCCGCCCACTTCTCCAGACCAAAACAGTTGACCAAAGGAACAGCTTCTCCCGAATTAGTCAGAGCACTCCTTCCATTCCACCTAATTCAAGCGAAGGTTTGGCAAAAAACAATCAAATTCACACCATTCTCAGCTTACACCATACGCAACCTAACCACTATCTCTTTACATAAGGAAAGATGATCTGCGGAGATGGTCAAGCTCGCAAATTTCCTCCCCATCCCCTAAAACCGCAATCACCAAAACTCTGTGAAGTTCTCTCGATAAACTGGTTGGGAAAGCCCCTCAGGTTTAGGCTGCAGCTATAGCAGGTGATGCATTCTGGGATATGCCTTGTGGGGCTCCATCTGCCTGAGTGCATCCCAGTGCACTGGTCAGAGCAAGGCTCCCCTGGTACAGAGGAGAGAGACGGAGAACAGGACAGGCTGAACAGCTGAAAAATCCATGACACAGAGCGGAACGCATGAGTCCGTCGCCTCCAGTGGGTTGAAATATGGCCAGAAGGTCTATAGGACCTTACAAAATATCTCCAGGAGTTGTTGTTACATCTCTTTGCTCAAGACATGTTGGTTGATGCCCCTGTGAACATGAATGAGTCTGTAGTACCTCATGTGATCAGAATGTGTTCGGTATTAGCCAGTTTGGCTACTTTCATGGGCCAACGTGAGCATGAGCTTCAGCCATAGCTTTGAATACTGTTCCCTCCCTCTTCATTTTAAGGATTTGTATTAAAACACAGGCTCACATTTATACCCACTTAAAAGCCATTTGCTGCCTGTGGAGGACAGAACACAGTTCTCCTCTCACAGCTGCAGTTAGCCCGTAATTACTTTTCACTGTGCTTCAGTTGTGGTCAATGAGCAAACACACATAACTAACTTTCTTCTTCTTCCCTGTCATTTAATGTCTGGAAAACAACTGCAAAATGTTTCACAAAGCATTCCTCATTACAGTCTTTCGTCATGAAACATCACAGCCAGGCTATGCCAACTCTGCTCCTGTGCCCACCAGGACATTCAAATACTGCGTGTTGAACTGATCACTGTTTGGACGCAGAAGCTACAACTGAAAAAGGCAAGCGTAAACATCCTGATTAGATGATGATCTGATCATAGTGATCGGAAGTTAATGCCAAGCGTAAACAGGGTCTTAAAGACTATCTGCCCTTGCTTCAGGCTAGGGGTGATCCAAGGTCATAGTGCTTTCACAGATCAAGAGCTAACAATGTCCACAATATACTCCCAAAGCTTATCATAATGAAGTGTATCACGATACAGTTCATAATATACTGTAACTCAACCATATGTTGTTAAAATATAGGCTTGAGTGTGACCTTTATGAAAATATATGTATGATTTAAAGCAGCGGCCCCCCAACCATTTTTGGGCCACATATTTTTTATTCTGTCTTTCTGTGAGGCCTGGTACCAAATGACTCATAGACTGATTGGTTGGGGACCTCTACACTTTCAAGGATCTGGGTACTGTTATTGCACTCAGGAAGCATGGACAAATGGTTGGATGGATGGATGGATGGATGGACGGATGGACAGACAGTCAGATGGGAGGGTGGGTGTGTCCATACATCCAGTGGGTTGTTGGTGTCATGGCGAAAACTTAAGCTTCCAGGAAAATCCAATTAAAACGACTATATAGATGATATAGGCGGTTTGCCTTTATTTTGCCAAATTAAGGTAGCAAAAAAAAAAACACCACTGCAGGAGGTGGATTCACACTGTGAGGCTGTTAGGGTCTCCACTTTAAACTCCTGGGTGTAAGCTCTTAAGGTTGTGAAATCGGTTGTTCAGTCTATCAACTTGGCT